>ML375166.1:0-160451 GCA_005239525.1 Nicotiana knightiana | reverse complement strand
GGGAGGGGGGAGGGTAAAGAAATAACCTTTTTGAGGTAAATGAAAAGTAGAGAATCTCATTTATCTTTTCTTTGACTTTTATTAATACTAATTCAGACAAGCAAGAAATGAATTATCATAAAAATTTTGGGTTATGGACTGAAAGGCAGGAAGAAGTTATACACTTGCTGGCATGATGACCAGATTTTTTGCGGTTACAGTTAGAAAATTATTGAACCGAGAATGAATTTAGTCTGAGGATTCCTTCAGGTGCATCCTCTGTGCTTCATGAGCTAGCATCAAGAATCTATTTCTGGTTCTTTCTTATGTTTGTAAAAGTAACATCATCGGTTTATGAAGTAACTTGAGCTACCAAATGTTACCAACACACCTTTTATTACCTCGGGATGATATGATGTGGATGTGAAAAGATAATAAAGGCTTTAGTTGATCCCAGTCTATCAGTAGGAATTTCTCGTTTGTGTCAAGTATCCTGGTTTGATTGCTTGCTATAATGTAAACTACCTCTAAGCAGATGTGACGATTGCAGCCAGGCTATTAAACATTTTATTGGTCTGTTTGCTCATGTTGCTATTCTACTGTCTTGTATATTTGCCTGGGATATAGTTTCTTGCTATTCTATTACTCTGCTGCGGTCATATATGTTTTGCTGGTGCTCTTTACTGCTTTTGATTTATTTTGTGATAATAGGAAAATAGACTTTCATAGAGGCTTCGTCTTATTTTGGCTAAATAAAATTGATTGGAAAAATATCTTTTTCTGACAAAGTCTTTTAGTTTTGGTTGGCTTAACTTTATTTATATCAGTTATAGCTCATGAGCAATACATAAACTCGAACAAATGTTATGGTGCAGGTTATTAAAGAGCCAGTTTACATTGTGGGGAATTCTCTTGGTGGGTATGTTGCCATTTACTTCGCAGCATGTTATCCCCATTTGGTTAAAGGTGTAACTTTGCTGAACGCAACACCATTTTGGGGATTTTTTCCGAATCCTGTTAAATCCCCAAGATTATCTAGAGTATTTCCCTGGACTGGTAGCTTTCCTCTTCCCACCTTTGTCAGAATGCTAACAGAACTTCTGTAAGTTATTCTTTTAAGAATGTTATTATGCAGTTCCCTCAGGCCTGTAAACTTGTCTCCTGAAGTAGAGAGTCTTTTTAAGTCAGGTTAACTAGTTTTCTTGAATTCAGTTAAGACCTACGGAAACCAACTAATATTATTCAATTAATATGTCTATTACGTTTTGTAACTTACATGAAACAAAATGCATGGTGTCATTGGATATTTGGTTAACATAATGTGAGTTATTTTCTTGAAGTCTTCAGGATCGTTTTACGGCTTGTCTTAACAAAAACAAATGTTTGCCTTCTGTTGTACCCTAAGTGTATGAATCTGCGTTATTATGCTTTCAGATGGAAGAAAATTAGTGATCCTGAATTTATTGCTAAGGTACTGAAACAAGTTTATGCTGATCACACCACAAAGTTTGATAAAGTTTTTACTCGGATACTCGAGACGGCAAAACATCCTGCAGCAGCGGCAGCCTTTGCTTCAATAATGTTTGCTCCTCGAGGACAAGTTTCTTTTGAAGAGGCTTTATCTGGGTAGGTAGAGCAACGCATTACATTGCTGCACTTGGCTTATTTATCACTAGTTTTACTAAACAAGATTACAAAGCTTCCAGTTTTTACATTTTCGTAGGTGTCAAATGAAGAATGTGCCTGTCTGTCTCATGTATGGGAAAGAAGATCCATGGGTGAAGCCTATTTGGGGTTTACAGGTGAAACGGCAATTGCCTGGAGCTCCATATTATGAGATTAGCCCTGCCGGTCATTGTCCCCATGATGAAGCTCCGGAGGTATGTCACAGACATTCAAATCTGTTAATTTCTCCTGCCTTCATGAAAGAGCCTTGTCGTAGACCCACAAAATCTTTAAATTTTGTCGTCTTCCTGAAAGAGCCTTGTCCCAGACCCTTCAGCCATCCTACATTATGCTTTATGTTGGTTGACTGGTGCATGGATCATAGCCAACATTCTGAGACTGCTTATGAAGTCGATTTAACTGCTCTTGTAATTCTTTCAAAGATAAATAGCTTACATATTTAAGTTGGCACTGGACTGATTCTTGATTGTGACAGTTGTTTTCTGGGGCAACATGAGAGATACAAATGAGAACAATGAATAGGGTAAGTTATTATTAGTGTAAGTTGAGACATGTGAAGGTGATTTTACATTTACAGGTCGTGAATTTTCTGCTCCGCGGATGGGTAAAGAGCTTAGAGTCGGATGGATCAGTTGCATTGCCTCTGCTTGAAACTCCAGAAAATGTTGATTATGATATTGCCAGAGACTTGGAATTTTCTCGTGAGGGGCTAAAAAGATCAGTGCAAGTGCAGTATTATGGGTCAATGATTCCCCATTGGAAGAGGGTTAGCGCGTACCTAAAAACTCAATTTCAAAATTGAGGGGCTTACTCTCGATAAATGATCAGAAATCAAGCAATGTAGATTGTCATTTAGGTTTTAACATATTTTTTAGCAATGTAAATTGTTATATAGGTTAATATATGTGATATTTATTCATGTGAATAATGTGCCTGGGAAATGCATTGTTGTTTGTAGCCTTAGATCAAGATTGTTGTAAAGCTGTAATGACCGTCTCCTTTACGGGGATATTTCTGATTTTCTTTTATTTTTGGTTCTGCTAGTAAGGACGAATTGAAGTTTTCTATGTATTGAATACTGCTTACCAAAATGTATGCAAATTATAGCTTTACTAGTACTATACCTTCACCTCGAGCTACTTAGAGTTAGCCATTAAATCATATTTTGCTCCATTGAATTTGTATCATTCTAATTTCAATAGATTGAGGTTTTCTAATATCAAAACATTAATTGTCAAAAAAATAAGTATTATTTACATTTTCTATTGACACAAGGATCTCGAGATTCTTGCAACAATTACTCACGAATCAAGTTGTAGTTAGCTACAAATCAGGGACCGTTAGTTATCAGCTAATTGTAGGACCAGCCACTCCAATGTAAAAGAGGCTCCCTCACCAACGACTTGGTTCATTTGACTGCATCCTCACAAGCTCTGTTGCTTACTTTTGGTTCTTAGCTATTTTCGCTGTTTGTATCTACATCTCCCAGCTTTGCTTATTGTTGCTCCGTGTTTGACACTTATTTTGTAGTCAATTTAAATAACTTTTGTAACCCTCTTATTGTTATAGTGAGGCTTTTGGGATCTTTGTGATCCCGTGATTTTTACCTTCGATTTGAAGGGTTTTTGAAGCATAAAGAGTCTCTAGCTTTTCCCACAATGATCTCGCATGTGTCTCATTCATAATATTGTTGCAAACATTATCTTCAACCCACTGTCATATATATCCACATATTTGCTGGTGCTCGAAATCCCAATCTTCATGTTATATACTCTCGGGTTCAGCTCCTGGTGATAAGGTGACCATAGAATATGCCAAGAGTGTGTTGAACGAGGAAGTAAGGAGAAAATCTCAATATCAAAGATAGGCAATGCCAGTGAAGTTAAGGTGTTTGGTTGGCACAATTTATTTGAAAACTAATAATGGTTTAACGTTAGTTCTTCAAAATGTCAAACATGCTCCATACTTTCTTTTCAATTTGATATTCGCAGGAAGATTAGGCAATAAAGGTTACCATAATGCCTCTTTAATGGCCAATGGAAGCTCACCAAAGGCTCATTAGTAGTGGCTCGAGGAGTTAAGTCTTCTCATTTATATGTGACACAGGGCTCTATTCTTAATGACTCCATAAATCTGGTGGAAAGTGACACTTTATCAGAATTGTGGCACAGGATATTGAGTCATATGAGCGAGAAGAGGATTACGTGTTTGTCTACAAAAATTTGCTTTTTGGAGTGAAACAAGCAAAACTGAAAAGTTGTATCCATTGTTTAGCTGGCAAACAGAAAAAGGGTTCACTTTCATAGTCATCCTTCTTCAAGAAAGCCCAAATTATTGGAGCTAGTACACTTTGATTTGTTTTGTCCTTTTAAAGTAAGTCAAAAGGTGGTGCACTTTACTTTGTGACCTTCATTGATGATCATTCTCGTAAGCTCTGGGTGTATCCTTTGGAATCTAAAGATCAAACACTTGGCGTGTTTAAGGAATTTCATGTCTTAGCTGAGAGACAGACGGGAAGAAATTAAGATACATTTGCACGGATAATGGTGGTGAATATTGTGGTTCCTTTGATAACTATTGTAAAGAACAAGGAATTCGTCATCAGAAAAACTCCGCCAAAGACGCCTCAGTTGAATGGTTTGGCAGAGAGGATCAACAGAACTCTAGTTGAGAGAGTTAGATGCTTTCTTTCATAGGTAAAACTTCCAAATACATTTTGGGCGGAAACACTTAACATGGTTGCTATGTTATTAATTTGTCTCATGTTTTTACTTTGGATGGTGATGTCCTAGACAAAGTTTGGTTTACCAAAGATGTTTCTTATGATCACCTGAGAGTTTTTGGATGTAAAGCTTGTGTGCATATTCCTAAAGATGAGAGATCGAAGCTGGATGTCAAAATTAAGCAATGCATCTTTATTGGTTAAGGTCAAGATGAGTTTGGGTATCGTTTTTATGATCTTTTTGACAATAAACTTATTAGAAGTTGTGATACTATATTCTTTGAAGACCAGACTATTGAAAATATTGACAAAGCTGAGAAGATAGATTCTCAGAGTAATGAGAGCTTAGTTGATATTGATCAAATTTATATTGCCACGACACCTATTGCACATGAAGAAACCCAAGATAATAATGAAGATAGTGATCAAGATCAAAATGATCATCATGGTGTAGATTTTATTGATGCTTGAATTGATGAAGTTGTGATTGATCAACAACTAATTCCTGCTCAGGTAACAAACTCGAATGCTCCTGAAACCTCTCTTGGAAGATCTACAAGGGAGAAGCAAAAATCCATGCGCTATCTTCCTGATGAGTATGTACTTTTGATTGACAAGGGAGAACCTGAGAATTATGATGAATCCATGCAAGATACTCACAAAGATCAGTGGATAGAAGCCATGGAAGATGAGATAAATTCACGCCATGAGAATGGCACATATGAGTTAGTGAAATTGCCAAAAGGTAAGAGAGCTTTATCAAACAAATAGATATTCAGAGTAAATCAAGATAACCATACCTCTGCGCCTAGGTACAAGGAGAGGTTAGTTGGTAAAGGTTTTGGCCAGAAGAAGGGAGTTGACTTTGATGAAATTTTCCCCCATGTTGTAAAGATGTCTTCTATTCGTGTGGTTCTAGGCTTAGCCACGAGTCTAGATTTAGAGGTTGAGCAGATGAATGTAAAGACTGCTTTCCTTCATGGTGATTTAGATGAGGAGATTTATATGGAGCAACCTTAGAGTTTTGTGACTAAGGGAAAAGAAAATTTATGTCTGCAAATTGAAACAGAGTCTGTATGGATTAAGCTAAAGGCAATGGTATTTGAAGCTTGAATGTGTCATAGAAAAACAAAGGTACAAGAAAAATTATTCAGACCACTATGTATTCTTCCAAAAGTTCTCTGATAATGATTTTATTATCTTATTGATTTATGTGGATGATATAATTATTGTTGGCAAAAACAAATCCAGAATTGCAGTCCTTAAGAAGCAGTTGAGCAAATCGTTTGCGATGAAGGACTTGGGGCCATCAAAGAAAATTTTTGGCCTTCAAATCTACCGACATAGAGATAAAAGGAGTTATTTTTGTCCCAAAAGCAATACATTGAGAAGGTACTCAAAAGGTTAAATATGACATATGCAAAAGTGGTTAGTATTCCTCTTGCTAAACACTTCAAATTGAGTGTTAGCGAGAGCCCATCTACTGATGAAGTGAAAAGGGAGATGTCTCGTATCCCTTACTCTTCTGTTGTTGGTAGTTTGATGTATGTTATGATTTGCGCTAGACCAAATATTGCACATGACGTTGGTACTGTTAGTAGATTCCTTTCTAATCCTAGAAAGGAACATTGGGATGTAGTAAAGTGGATATTAACGTATCTGAAAGGTACTACAGATTTGAGTTGTGCTTTGGCAGTTCCAAGCCTGAGCTAATTTGTTACACAAACTCTGATTTAGGAGGTAATCTTGATAATTCAAGATCTACCTTTGGTTATTTGATCACTTTTGCAAGGGAAACTATTTCTTGGCAATCTAGACTACAGAAATGCATAGCTTTAATCCATCATAGAAGCCGAATATATTGCTATCATAGAAGGTTCCAAGAACTATTATGGATGAAGGAGTTTATTAATGATCTTGGCTTTGAGCAACCAATGTACTTCTTATTTTGTGATAATCAGAGTGCTATCTGTCTCACCAAGCACTCCACTTTTCATTATAAGACCAAACATATAAATAGAAAGTATCATTGGATAAGAATGGCTGAGAAAGAGAAATTATTTGAGGTTGAGAAGATATATACTGATAAAAATCATTCGGATATGCTGACAAAAGCGGTGGTTGCAGATAAGCTTGCATTTTGTAGAAAACTGGCAGGCATGAAGCCCGTCAATAGTCCCTCTATTTGAAGACATATATGGCCCCTTAACTGGAGGGAGAGTTTTTTGGGCCCATGTCTATGCTGTCCAACCAAAGGCCCAATGCCTTAATCTTATTCTCTTTTGGTTTCCATTCCTATTCAGAATTGGATTCGAATGTAGAGTTGGTTTTGGCTTTAAGAGAAAGAACCACTTATTATCTATAAATAGAAAAACCTTGGAGAATTGTTCCATGTTCATTGGAAAAAGTCTTTGAAAGATTTCAGCTCATAAAATTGACTTTTGATAGAGCTTTCATCAAGAGAGAAGAGAAGAGGAAAAGTGGTTGTTTTGATGCAGATATTATTCCGACCAACCAACTTCAAATCAGGTTCCTTGATTCGTTAACCATTGGATTGGGTTGAAATTATTGCAGAGAGTTCCTAACATCTTGGTCTTTGATTAGAACAGTAAAGATCGGATTGGGTAGCCGGTAGAACGAGACCCGAATAGTAGCTCCATTTTTGTGACTTATTCTCTTTCTTCAATTGATTTGTTATTTCTCTTGTTGCTATTGTTCTCCCTTGTTGTAAAGATGTCTTCTATTTGTGTGGTTCTAGGATTAGCCGTGAGTCTAGATTTAGAGGTTGAGCAGATGGATGTAAAGACTGTTTTCCTTCATGGTGATTTAGATGAGGAGATTTATATGGACCAACCTGAGGTTTTTGACTTTCTTGTTAGGATTGAACTAATCAGGTGTCATGTGGAAGTTAGTAAAGAAACTTTGTATGACGATAAATCAGACAACAAAAGAGAAATCTACCAAAAGAGACACAAATATTTAACTTGGTTCCGTCAATTTGACCTACATCCACGGCGGAGAGGAGCAATCCACTATATAAAATAGAGTACAAAATATCGAGAGAACAACCTCACGAACATGAAAACACAAGTGGTAGGCTAACACTTGTCCCGAAATTCTCCCCCTAAACAAGACTTTCATATCCCATATGGCTACATTGTGAATGCTAATTAGTGAGAAGGAAGGATTCTCAATTTATAAAAGTTCAAACCTTTTCCTCCAAGAAAAGGGACTAGTCAAATATGAGAGATTTATAATTTCCTTCTATGAAAAGGAAAATTCAATTATAGTAAATATGTTATACTTTCTTTCAACAGATAGGAAAACCAAATATTATAAGAAAATCAGGACAACACATTACACTTATTTGGAAGCTAACGATTAAGAATTTTACACCTTTCCTTCTCTACTTCATTTCCACATGGTCATGTTGGTGGAGAAGAAGTTGGTCGAGGAGATGTCGGTGGAGAAGGTACAACAAGTGATAGAGACAGCACTTGCATTTATTGTGGTGCTCTATTTTGGTTTGCATGTTAGTTTCAAATGGTGCTTCAAAGTTTGGAAAAAAAAACTTGCTAAGATATTGGCTGAGAAACGTTAGTTTCTTATGGCTGTACTTAAATGGATAATGCTTTTGTTATTTAAGTGATAAATTTTAGTTCATATTGGTTATACTTAAATGGTTCTCTCAAATGCCCTAACTAATTTAAAAAATTAATTGCCTCAAGTGGCCTGGGTCACCTGATCACGCTCAATTATGCCTTATAAAAAGGATTAAGCGGTTGTTGTAAAAAAGTCAGGTTTGAGAGTTCGGAACTGAATCTCACAGAGAACTAAGATTTAGCTACAACTATTTATTATCACCAAGAATACAAGATCGAACAATTCCTAAGTTATAAATATTAAAATTCTTATGTCTAACTAATTAACTAACTTATTAAAGTAGTAAATTATCAACAAAAGATACTAAGAGTTGGAAACAAGATTAAGGAGGCCTAGAGTTATGATTTTCCAAATTGTCAGAATATTTCCCGCTACGTCTCCTATAATATTGCCTAAGTATTCTCTAACGATCGTGAGTACATCGAGTATCGTAATTCTCTTCCAAGAAACTACGACAATTAACGTATTTTTCCGAACCACGCTAGCTGGTACTAGATCACCACTCACTTAGATCATACCAAGGTTTCGTTTTTCCTAATCCCACCTTTAAACCCTCCATGTTGATTCCTCGCATATGTTAAGAGTGATATTGTTCAACAACTACCTAAATATATACCATTTTCCAAGCAATACCCACCAAAATAGGAACAATCAATTGATGGACATTCAATCAACAGCAATAAACACATAGTGAACTGGTAGAGAAATTCAATGACTTAATTATATAAAAACATAACAAGAATTTATCCTACAAAAGGTTCCATAAAAACCTTAGATAACAAATTAGCAATTCATAATAGTATGTAAAACTACAATACTAAAATTCATAATCAATAATGGAAAATTGAAAGAAGAAAGTGAAAAACTCGTAGAAAAATTCTCCTTCTTTCTCCTAGAATGTTCTTGCCTACTTAGGTCGAATCCCCTCTAAAAAACGTCCAAACCCCCTCTTAGACATGTTTAGGGAGTATTTATAGGTTAAGGTAGAAGTCTCCAAGTCCAAAATTGAGTAGGAAACAATTTATTCGCTGACTAGGGGACCAGGCTATAAGCCAAGGGAGGCCTGTTCTGTAGTGCGCCATAGACCAGGCAGTGCGAGGTCTATAGCGAGGAGCATCGTGCTATACAGCTGGCAATGCCTGTCTTGGCACCAGTCTTGGGTACTTCATTTTTTTGTGCTCTTTTCTTGAATTTTCGTCCTCTTTTCGTGTAACATTCACTCGTGTTTGTCTTTAGATACTCCTACACATAAAACAACATAAATTAACTCAAACATCCCACAATTAACCACTAAACTAATAACATATAAGACGATTAATGTACTACAAATGTAACGACCCGGTCGGTCGTTCCGTGAGATTAGCCCCGTTTTCCCTGTTTCAGCTTTTTCATGTGTTAATTAACTTAATTATGATATGTTGGGCTGGTTGGTTCGGGTTCGGAGTGGTCGTAGTGAGAAATGAGACACTTAGCCTCTTAAGTTGGCTTTATAGTTAGAAAAGTCAACCGGAAGTTGAATATTGGGTAAATGACCTCCGAATGTAGATTTTATAGCTTAGATAGCTTCGTTAGGTGATTTGAGACTTAGGGGTGTGTTCGGAATGTAGTTTTGATGTCCGGTGTAGAATTAGGCTCGAATTGGCGAAGGTTAGTTTTTGGCGAATTTCGGTCGACAGTGGAAAATAGGCTATCGGGGTCGGAATGGAAATCCGGAAGTTGGAGCAGGTTCGTAATGTCATTTTGGATATTTGTGCAAATTTTCAGGTCAATCGGATGTGTTTGGATGGTTTCGGCATCTTTGGTGAAATTTAGAAGTTTCAAAGTTCATAGGCTTGAATCCGATGTGATTTTGATGTTTTGGCGTTGTTTTGGTTGTTTCGAAGGCTCGACTAAGTTTGAATCAGTTTATGGGATGTGTTGGTATATTTGATTGAGGTCCCGAGGGCCTCAGGTGAGTTTCGGGAGGTTAACGGACCAATTAGAACTTGGGAGAATTGCAGGAATTTTCTAGTGTTCAGTTCTGGTTTTTCTTCTATCCGATCGCCAAGGTAAGGATGCGATCGCATAGGGATTTTGGGGCAGCATAGCTCTTGTGCTATGCGATCTCTTAGGTGGGGTCGCGATCGCGTGAATGAGGGGGCCTGAATTCTGTGCGGTCGCGTGAGGGTGTATGTGATCGCATAGGGTGTGAGGCGCGTGTAGGGGTGTGTGATTAGTTCTGTGCGCACGCGTGGCCACGGCTGCGATCGCGTAAGGGAGAGTGGGGCAGTGCTTCGCGAACGCGGGGCTTCTCACGCGAACGCACTGAGGAATAATCAACCGGGCAGATTCTTTAAGTTCAAAAACGAGGGTTTAGTCCATATTTTCAAAAAACTCATTAGAGAGCTCGAGAGAAGGTGGAATTTGAAGGGGTTTTCAGTGGAGTTCTTGAGGTAAGTATTCTTCAATCATATTTGGGTTAATTCCATGATTTAGTCTTGAATTTCATCATTTAATTTGAGAAATTAGGTTGGAAATTGGGGGAAAATGGGAGGAAAGTTTGAGGATTTCTTTTGATGACTTGAGTGGGCAATTGAAGTCGGATTTCGATGAATTTGATATGGGTAGACTTGTGAGGGAATGAGGTTTCTAGTTTTGTGATTTTTGTTGAATTTCGAGACGTGGGCCCGGGGGTCGGGTTTTGCCAATTTCGGGATTTTGGGTTAATTTTGATAATTTTCGAATGAGTTTCGTTCCTTGGCATATAATAATGATATAAATCTGATTCTTGATAGATTTGGAGCACTCAGAGGCGAAGTCTAGAGGCAAAGGCACCGTGGGCTAGGTTTTTAGCCGGTTTTGAAGTAAGTAACGCTTCCAAACTTGGTGATGAGGGTTCGAAACCCCGAACTACTTGTTATGTGATTAGAATTGGTGACGCACATGCCAAGTGACCGGCGTGCAGGCATGCACTGTGAGACTTGTGACCTGGTTCATCCCATAGCACCGCTTAGTGATTATTTGCTGATGATATCTGTGTTTCTATTAATGTGAATAATGCGAACATTTTAGAAAACATGATAAATTATATATATATTAAGGCTTCATGCCGAAAATTCTGAGACCCGAGTGGTCGTATATTAATGTCTCATTTTGTGATTTATTTAATTCCATATACTCAGTCTGGTTATAGCATATCACTTCATACCTCAGTCTCAGTATTGTTAATTACATGCATACGTATCATTGTTTCAGGTTGATGGATGCATCTGTGATCCATGTGAGTGAGACTGGAGAGTAATGACTGAGTGAGGCCGAGAGCATGTTATTGAGACAGTTATGATGCCGGACTGCACACCGCAGTGATATTTAAGTCATGCCTTCGTTGGCTTGATATAGCGCTTGGGCCACTAGGGCCCCTCCGGAGTCTTTACACCCCCAGTGAGCGCATTGATGATGAGGGATGGATCTTCCCTGGACATGGATCTTGTCCGAAGCTAATGTTATATGAGGTATGGATCTTCCCTGGACACGGGTCTTGTCCGAAGCTGATGTTTTGTGAGGGATGGATCTTCCCTGGACATGGATCTTGTCCAAAGCTGATGTTATGTGAGGGATGGATCTTCCCTAGACATGGATATTGTCCAAGTGTTGTATTCCGGAGATGGATCTTCTCCATGGGGCTGGACTGACCTTTTCCTCAGTACGGAGTGACTACGATCACCTGTGCTTATGCATATTCCGGGATGGAACTTCCCTGGGCTTGAGAGCCATATATAGTACTGGGTGGACTTCTGTGGAAGAGTTGTGAGCACTATGTGCATTTTCACACTGTGACATGTTGGCATGTAGAGCGTATTGAGGTATATCTAGCACATTCTGATAAACTATGAACATGCCTAAATTTTGTATGATGATGATTAATTATTGAGGTTTAGTCCGTCACTACCTCTCAGCCCATAGTTTGGGTTCGTTACTTCTGAGTTGGTGTACTTACTTTACCCCATGCACCTCGTGTGCAGATCCAGGTACACCGGGACCGGGTAGTGGATACTGAGCAACTGTCAGAGTTTCATTGGAGTTGTCGAGGTAGCAGCTGGCGATCGCGACCTCGTCTTCTCTTTCTTATTCTACCTGTTGCTCTTTATTTTGAGACTATGTTGTCCATTTCTCCTTTTCCTTGATTTATGTTATAGCAGCTCATGACTGAGTGACACCGGATCCGGGGTTGGAGATTTTAAATTTCATTTCAGATATTGTTTCAAAACTTCAGATTATTAGTATTATCAGTAATTTCGTTTAAAATTGTATTTTTTCTGGAAATTGAATTTAGCTTAGATAAAATGGGCGGCTTGCCTGGTTCTATGACAGGCGCCATCACAACTCCGAAATCGGGCCGTGACAAGTTGGTATCAGAGCCCTTGGTTAAATAGGTCTCACCAGTCATGAGCAGGTTTAGTAGAGTCTTGCGGATCGGTACAGAGACGTCTGTACTTATCTTCGAGAGGCTGCAGAACCTTTAGGAAAAAAATCTCATATTCTTGAACTCTTGTCGTGAGAATCCATTAATGCAACCTGAAGCATAATTCTTTGAACTCCTTTCATGTATTCGAATGCGCAAGTGAGCGCTCGGTATCAGCTGTGCATCGATGGCTTGTGACTTCCATGAATGGGATGTGATTTTAGCATGTTTGGGGCCAGTCTGGAGGACTTGAGGCCGGATTTTTGTCTGTGGCTTGAGTGTCGAGATTTCGTTTGTGTGAGCACATGTATTTGGGGACTTTTATGTCCGTTGGTGTCCTTATTGACGAGACTTGGTGATTAGATGACTATGTGGTGAGTATGATTTGAGGGTGAGATGTGTTTATATTGCTTGATTGTGAAAAAAAAGGATTGGTTGGATATGTAGCGAAAACCGTTGAGTGTTTGACTTCTGTTTGGAGTTGGCATATGGCCTCGAGTCGTGAGTGTATGGGAAGACCTCTTATGTTGTTTTGTAGCAAGTTCTCTTTTACCAGTAATTGTTATATGTTGTAATTTGAGTGTAGATCGCTTGTGGAAGTTGGCATGACCATTCAATGGTGAATGCGAGATTTGCATACGATTTGGGATATTAGATGGTTTGTGTCATATGAGCTTATGAAGGATTTAGTTAAATCTCACTGCAGTACGGTGGCAGTGATAGCGTATGAGCATTGTGAGTTATTATTTGTCTTGATCGTTGGCTTTGAGCCAAGTGGGGGAGTTTGTTAATGATAAATTGATTGCACGATTTTTTTTCTTATATTGGTCTCGGTTCGAGGTAAATTGGTGAATCAGTTATGACCTGCAGAGGTGGAGTCTGGGAATGACTCGAGTAATGGAAATTCTTCGATACAAGCTGTAATATACTCTATGGGGATATGAGTCTTATTGCATGATTGAGTTGTTATTTGTAAAGGAAGTAGTGTGCGTAAAGTAGGAATTTGCTTGGTTTCCTAGGGGTGTGGGTTGCTCCCTTGGGTGTTGGTGTGGTAATGGGGTACAGGTCGTTCGATTTGCTTGATCAGTTTAATCGAGATTTGTGTAGAATGGATGACTCTCGAGAATGGATCTGATGGATTCAAGGTTATATGTAACAATTGGGAATCTTCAGGATGTGTATTTGGCTAGAAACTGAGGTCTACATTGGAGGGTGTCGATACTTGTGATATTTCTACATTATCATGGATTCTTCATATAAGTATCAGGAAGGTGAAGGTAATGGTGTTAGATTCGCAGGAAGTCTCTTCGGGGTAAGTATTTTGAATGTGATGCTTCTGGGATATTCGAGAGAGTATTCAACGACTTATGAGCTTTAGACTGTATGGTCTTATGCTTGGCTCTCGTGCGGTGAGTCTAGGTTGAGAATTGCGGTATTATGAGAAGGAGAATTATCAATTCGAGGGTAAGTCAGAAGGAACTTGGATAAATAGGACAGCTTTGTAGTGGGTCGGATCGGCATGGTAAGGGATATGATTAGTTCTTTGGGTTCTTTTGAGGCAATGAGTTTCTACATGTGTTTCCTAGCAATGCTCTTGGGTGTTGGTGATCTGCGTAGCGTGGTTGAGTTAGAAGGATTCAGTTCTGACAGTTTGGTGTTGTACAAATGAGATTCGAATAGTTATTGATGGTTTCTACCACGGTTAGAGATGTGTATTTTCCTACTGGCGTGAGGAGCATGAGAGGTATAGTGATTTTTCTTCTAGATAGGATCAAATATAAGTTCTTGGCTAGTTGGGTACGTAGTTGCTTGTGGCCCGAAAGGGGTTATGAAGTTTCCATATTTATCATAGGATGGCATGGTGGATGTGGTACGTTGTGTAGAGTCGAGATTTGCATGTGTGAGTTCACGGTTCAGTTCTGGAAGGAAGGTCAAAATTCTTAGGCAGCATCGGCAGTATATGAAAGTGTTAGAGCGAGACATTCTTGATAAGAGGTTATGTACCGGTATTGGGTTGTTTTGAGCAACTAAGGTGATTAAGAGTCATCGCTATGAGTGTATGAGTCATGCGGTATTTTATGTGATTACATCTGTGTTACAGATATGGCTTGACACAGCATGTTCAAACTTATTCAGTTTGTAGTTGTGGAATTTTGATCTCGTAAATTATTTCAGAAGTGGGAAAAAATTGGTTCTAAGGTTTATGGGTCAGGTTGGATTTCGAAAATTTCGATTGTGTTGTGCTATTGGACCTATATGGGATAGGGTGACATGGGATCACCCCCCGAGTATGTGCATGGTAGGATACACATCATTTTGGTGGTGTTTGGAACAACTCTAGCCACGTTCGAGGACAAACGTTTTTTTAATGTACTACAAATGTAACGACCCAGTCGATCGTTCCGTGAGATTAGCCCCGTTTTCCCTGTTTCATCTTTTTCATGTGTTAATTAACTTAATTATGATGTGTTGGGTTGTTTGGTTCGGGTTCGGAGTGGTCGTAGTGAGAAATGAGACACTTAGTCTCTTAAGTTGGCCTTATAGTTAGAAAAGTCATCCGGAAGTTGAATATTGGGTAAACGACCTCAGAATGTAGATTTTATGGCTCGGATAGCTTCGTTAGGTGATTTGGAACTTAGTGGTGTGTTTGGAATGTAGTTTTGATGTCCAGTGTAGAACTAGGCTTGAATTGGCGAAGGTTAGTTTTTGGCAATTTTCGGTCGGCAGTGGAAAATAGGCTATCGGGGTCAGAATGGAATTCCGGAAGTTGGAGCAGGTTCGTAATGTCATTTGGATATGTGTGCAAATTTTTGGGTCAGTCGGATGTGTTTTGGATGGTTTCGGCATCTTTGGCGAAATTTAGAAGTTTCAAAGTTCATAGGCTTGAATCTGATGCGATTTTGACATTTTGGCGTTGTTTTGGGTGTTTCGAAGGCTTGACTAAGTTTGAATCAGTTTATGGGATGTGTTGGTATGTTTGGTTGAGGTCCCGAGGGCCTCAGGTGAGTTTTGGGGGGTTAACGGACCAATTCGGACTTGGGAGAATTGCAGGAATTTTCTTGTGTTCAGTTCTGGTTTTTGTTCTATGCGATCGCCAAAGTAAGGATACAATCGCATAGGGATTTTGGGGCAGCATAGCTCTTGTGCTATGCGATCTCTTAGGTGGGGTCGCGATCGCGTGAATGAGGGGGCCTGAGATCTTTGCGGTCGCATGAGGGTGTAGGCGACCGCATAGGGAGTGAGGCGCGTGTGGGGGTGTCTGATTAGTTATGTGCGAACGCGTGGCCAGGGCTGCGATCGCGTAAGGGAGCGTGTGGAAGTGCTTCGCGAACGCGTGACTTCTCACGTGAACGCACTGAGGAATAATCAACTGGGCAGATTCTTTAAGTTCAAAAATGAGGGTTTAGTCCATATTTTCAAAAACCCATTAGAGAACTCGGGAGAAGGTGGAATTTGAAGGGATTTTAAGTGGAGTTCTTGAGGTAAGTATTTTCTTCAATCATATTTGGGTTAATTCCATTATTTAGTCTTGAATTTCATCATTTAATTTGAGAAATTAGGGTGGAAATTGGGAAAAAATGGGAGGAAAGTTTGAGGATTTCTTTTGATGATTTGAGTGGGCAATTGAAGTCGGATTTTGATGAATTTGATATGGGTAGACTCGTGATGGAATAAGGTTTCTAGTTTTTTGATTTTTTTTGAATTCCGAGATGTGAGCCTGGGGGTCGAGTTTGGCCAATTTCGGGATTTTGGATTAATTTTGATAACTTTTAATGGGTTTCGTTCCTTGGCATATAATAATGATATAAATCTGATTCTTGGTAGATTTGGAGCACTCGAAGGCCAAGTCTAGAGGCAAAGGCACCGCGGGCTAGGTTTTTAGTCGGTTTTGAGGTAAGTAACGCTTCCAAACTTGGTTTTGAGGGTTCGAAACCCCGAACTACTTGTTATGTGATTAGAATTGGTGAGGCACATCCCAAGTGACGGGTGTGCGGGCGTGCACTGTGAGACTTGTGACCTGGTTCATCCCATGATACCACTTAGTGATTATACCCTAATGATATATGTGCTTCTATTAATGTGATTAATGTGAACATCGTAGAAAACATGATAAATTATATATATTAAGGCTTCACACCGAAAATGCTGAGACCCGAGTGGTCGTATATTACTATCTCATTTTGTGATTTATTGGATTCCATATATTCAGTCAGGTTATAGAATATCACTTCATACCTCAGTCTCAATATTGTTAATTATATGCATACGTATCATTGTTTCGGGCTGATGGATGCATCTGTGATCCATGTGAGTGAGACTGCAGAGTAATGACTGAGTGCCTATTATTGAGACAGTTATGAGATCGGACTGCACACCGCAGCGATACTTAAATCATGCCTTCATTGGCTTGATATAACGCTTGGGCCACTAGGGCCCCTCCGGAGTCTTTACACCCCCAGTGAGCGCATTGATGATGAGGGATGGATCTTCTCTGGACATGGATCTTGTCCGAAGCTAATGTTATATGAGGGATGGATCTTCCCTGGACATGGGTCTTGTCCGAAGCTGATGTTATGTGAGGGATGGATCTTCCCTGGACATGGATCTTGTCCGAAGCTGATGTTATGTGAGGGATGGATCTTCCCTAAACATATATATTGTCCGAGCGTTGTATTCCGGAGATGGATCTTCTCCGTGGGGCTGTACTGGCCTTTCCCTCAGTACGGATTGACTACAATCGTCGGTGTTTATGCATATTCCGGGATGGGACTTCCCTGGGCCTGAGAGACATATATAGTACTGGGTGGGCTTCTGTGGAAGAGTTGTGTGCACTATGTGCATTTTCACACTGTGACATGTAGAGCATATTGAGGTGTATCTAGCATATTCTGTTGTTATTTCCTGATAAACTGTGAACATGCCTAAATTTTTTATGCTGATGATTAATTATTGAGGTTTAGCCCGTCATTACCTCTCAGCCCATTGTTTGGGTTCGTTACTTATGAGTTGGTGTACTCACGTTACCCCTGCACCTCGTGTGCAGATCTAGGTGTACCGGGACCGGGTAGTGGATAATGAGCAGCTGCCAGAGTTTCATTGGAGTCGTCGAGGTAGCAGCTGGCGATCGCGACCTCGTCTTCTCTTTCTTATTCTACCTGTTGTTCTTTATTTTGAACTATGTTGTCCATTTCTCCTTTTTCTTGCTTTACATTATAGCAGCTCATGACTAAGTGACACCGGATCCGGGGTTGGAGATTTTAAGTTTCGTTTCAGATATTGTTTTAAAACTTCAGATTATTAGTATTATCAGTAATTTCGTTTAAAATTGTATTTTTACTTGAAATTAAATTTAGTTTAGATAAAAGGGGCGGCTTACCTGATTCTACGACAGGTGTCATCACGACTCCGTAATCGGGTCGTGACAACAAAATATAGCGTTATGGCCAAACATTACTACCCCACACTTCAACGTTGCTCGTACTCGAGTCAACCACCAATTCACACTAACCTTGAGTACTTTATTTTCTTTTAACATATTCGAAGCACAACATACCTATGATATGATGGATAGCAAAAATTAAACTTTAGTGTATGCCTTCAACACACACTTTCCTTTACTTTATGCCATTGTTCAAAAATTTATTCAACACCAAGACAACATGCTCATAACAATCCTATCCTTACAAACCGACTCAATATCAAAAGGCATTCATGGTTGGAACACTTAACATCATAGATAAATTTAATAATGTCACATATCCCTCACGAAATCATGTGCCCTCACAACAAGAACAAAAGAGTAAGTTGAATCCACACATTCGAATCAAATACTCAAATATATTTTAAGGACTTACATATATCAAAGAAATTCTTCATTCTCACAAAGATGTCACATGCATGCACAAAGTACTATATGCTTGCCCTTTATGTAAACTTCCATTAAAGTAGGTTTGATCGATCTAAAATCAAGTAGGAATTTTTCATGGTTGTAATGTAGGATACGGGACGGGTAGGATATATTTTTGGAATAGTAGCTCACTCTCCTAAGCACTTTAACACGTCCCATATTTAACTTTAAGCGCTAGTTCCTCAATCCCAACTTCAATTTCCCAAACAATATCATCCCCAGAGCGTTCCCTTTTTCTTTAAGCACTACTTTACTCCACACCTACGAGCAAGGACAAGATATCAATTTATTCATCTATATTTTTTCTTTTTCTTTTTTTCAACTATGTATTATTTTTTTTTCTTTTAAAACTTTTCTCTTCTTTACAATTCGCGCTAGTAATTTATTTTTTTATAAAATACGTGCACCTTTTACCTTTTATTGGTTCCACTCAAAGTCAAAAGCCACCCAAGTTACCTCCTTATTTATTCTAGCTCTCATTTTACAATTAAAGTGCTTTAAGAGATAAAATGATCAAAATAATAAAAATTAAGAACAAAGGGATATAGGCTTATAATGTGGTTGTCAATTAACGTCTATAGGCTCAAAAAGGTTGACTAGGAATAATTTTTATTTGTTAAGCTCAAAAAGATCAAAGGAAGCCTAAAATCATTTTCAAACCGAGCAAACCGAGGATTTCGCTTCAACTCACATGTCGGGAAATTTCTAGACTTAATTACAATGACATGGACTATAAAGAATCTCACTATACTTGGCACATGACTCGCTAAGGATGATCTCATTCCGACTCTCAAACTAATGCAAGTATTCACGTAACCACAAGATATTAAACATTATCCACAAAGTGAACACGATCCAAGAAAACAAGACATATGCGTCAATAAACATGTTATATAACTCAATAAGGCATCATAAGCAACTTCAAACCATAGCGAAGGTAATATACATGCTAGAGCCTAAATATGCTACTATCAAACAAGTCAAAAGGCGCCTAGGAATCCCATCTTCTCCCTCCTTTTATTTCTACATCCTAATCTACTTTAAAGATAAAAAAAAATAACCACCAGGTTCAAATTACATCCCATAAAAAAGAATCGTGGCACAAAGAAAAATCACTGGGGATTATTACTACCTAAAAAGGGATTAAAATACATATTTTTGATTTTTTTCTATTTTTCAACTTTTTTTGTGTTTTCGTTAAGACTTTAATCCCTCAAGAGAACTATCTAGGATATCCATCATCGGGAAAAGTCCAATATTTTTTATTTTTTGTGATTTTTTTGGATGAATTAAGCTATTAAAATATTACACAATTAAATACGACACAAATAAATATAAATAGCTAAACAAAATTAAAAAAAGAAGAAGAAGCTAACATACTAATTTAATATTACTAATTATTCAAAGAAATTCTCCCACCCCACACTTAAAAGAGTGCAGTGTTCCTAATGTACAAATAAAGCAAAAAATAACGAGGGTGAACAAGAAACTCACTGAAAGGCCAAAGGCCGAAGCAATCGCGACTCATAAGGTACTTAGACTTCCCCAGGCATGTTCCTTTGTGTGGGTACCCCACACTTAGTTCTCAGCATGTAGCTCTCTTTTGCACTCTTTCAATGACTTTGCTTCATACGCTCATAATCCTACAAACAAAACAAGTACTACAAAAATAATAAAATAAAAAAAAATAGTGGAGCTGGGTTGCCTTCCAACAAACGCTCAATTTATAGTCGTGACATGACTAGAAATACCTATTTTCTCCACCTCGAACTTATGAATTGAACCCCAAGTTTTTGGTTATACTCCAGGGACGGTGGAACAAATCTAACTCCCCAAGAAAATAATGTAGTATTCTACACATCTTAGCCTTTTCATAAGGTATATAATCCTGACTTCCCGGAAAGAAGAATTCCTGAATGCAGGAACCTTGTTCCTCATTCCTTGACTCCTCAATTGGCTAGGATGAATCTATTTCCATATCATTATCCAAACACAATGTAAAATATGCTTGGAGTGAGGACTAATGAGCTCAAATACATGGACTTTGGGACTTTCAACATCCTCAACACCAATGACACTAGAGTCAACTAATAAATATCCTCAATGTCCTTGGTTGACTCTAGTATCTCTTCTACAATATCAGAATCCTCAAATTCTAGTTGGATAGATTGTTGGTGTTCTACTCTGACCTCCACTATTAGAACCTCAATTTCTGCATCTAACACATGCTCTTTTTGGCTACTATCCACAATATTAGCTTGTTGAACATTAAATGCTTCAATCAATTGACTCATTGTGCCTTCAGGTTATGAATAGTTGTATCTTGCCTTTGGATTGTATCTCATTGCCTTTGTATTTTCAATTGTTTCTCATTACTTTGTTTCATGAGGCACTTTAACATATATTTGATCTCTTTCAGATCAGTTTCCCCTGGTTCTTTGTTCCTGTTAACCTCACAAGAAAAAATAGAAGGGTTGGGGAGGATAAGAAATGCAAGCACAACCATAAAAGTGACCATCTTTACCACCACAAACATCACATACATTCCATACATACGACTAAGTTGGTGCATATAACTCGCTCTCGAAAATATTTTGAAAACTTTGCCACATGTGGTTTCCTCCACGATAAGCACAAAGAAGATCAACAGTAGAATTACAAACATCAAATCTCTCATAATTCAAAGATGACATATTTCTCAAATCAACAAGTAAAACTAAAATAAAATAAATCAAATACTATAAATCAAAATAAGAGTCAAAACTTGAAACCTAGCAATATGTACACCTACAGTTACACGTTCCCCGACAACGACGTCAAAATTTGATCAGGTCCAACTATGCTTATAAAAAGGACTAAGCGGTCGTTTCAAATATAATCCGGTTTAAGAGTCTGGAGTCGCATCTCATAGAGAACTAAGGTTTAGCTACAACTATTTATTGTCACCAAGAATACAAGCTTGAACAATTCCTAGGTTGTAAGTATTAAAATTCTTATGTCTAACTAATTAAAGTAGTGAATTATCAAGTAAAGGTACTAAGGGTTGGAGACAAGATTAAGGAGGCCTAGAGTTATGATTTCCACAATCGTCGAAATCCTTCCCGCTACGTCTCCTATAATATCGCCTAAGCATTCTCTACCGATCGTGAGTACTTCGGGTGTCGTAATTATCTTCCGAGCAACTAGCGCAATTTACTAAATGTATTCTTCCGAACTATGTTAGCTGGCACTAGTTCACCACCCACTAAGATTACATCAAGGTTTCATTATTCCTAATCATATCTTTAAACCCCCCGTATTAATTTCTTACAAATGTTAGGAGTGATGTTATTCAACAACTACCTAAATGTGTACCCTTTTTCAAGCAATACACACTAAATATGCACATTTAATTGATGTCCATTCAATTAACAACAATAAACACGTAGTTTAAAAAGTAGAGAAATCCAACGACTCAATCAGATAAAAACATAACAAGAATTTATCCTACAAAAGGTTCCATCAAAAGCCTAGATAACAAATTAGCTATTCATAATAGAATGTAAAGCTACAATACTAAAATTCATAACCAATAACGAAAAATTGGAAGAAAAAAGTGATAAACTCATAGAAGAATTCTTCGTCTTTCTTCTAGCGTGTTCTTGCGTCCTCCGGTCGAATCCCCTCTAAAAGAAACGTTCAAACCCCCTCATAGACATATTAGGAAGTATTTATAGGTTAGGGTAGAAGTTTTCAAGTTTAAAATTGAGTAGGAAATAATTTATTCGCGGACTGGGGGACCCGGCTATAAGCCAGACGAGGCCTGGTCTGTAGCGCGCCATAGCAGGCGGGGAGAAGTCTATAGCGAGGAGTAGCGTGCTATAGAGCTGGTGACGCCTGTCTTGGTGCCATGTTTGGGTACTTCGTGCTTTTGTACTCTTTTCTTCTATTTTCGCCCTCTTTTCGTTCTATATGTTTTTTTTTTCGAAGTCTGTGGTCTACCTAAACGGCATGGTCTAAAATCTGTTAATTTATCCCCTTCTATTTCAAGATTTAAAGATACCTCAATTTTTTTAGGTGGTGGACTATATACTTTGAGGAAGTTTTTGGTATCCCAACCACATTGAGATAGTTTTGGTAGCAAGAATCATTAAAGCAATGCAATACCAACAACATTAAGTTGTAGTAGCTAGAGACGGTTGTAAAAATATTGTGCCCATCAAACATTAAAAGAATTTTTACTTAAGAAAGTTGCAGCCAACCCTTAAGGATGGGCTGTACTGTCGTCCTCCACAGATGACAGATGCTAGCTGCTACATTTATTGCTTCCCTCCCCCTTCTCCTTCATGGTGCTCTTCGTGGTTCATTTGGCAAAATACCTTAAATCACCCCGAAACTTGATTCAAATTATTAGTATCCTCCTCGAACTATATCCGGTATTAATTACCCCCTCAACTTAGCCTTTTGAGAGTTATTAACCCCCTAGACGCTGATGTGGCAAAAAGTGTGAGTGCACTCGTCTGCCACATGGATTTTTCTGTATATGTGGGTTTTTTTTAAAAATAAAATATATTTTTACTTTTTTAAGAATATTACTTTTTTAGATAATTTTTTTCCAATATAATTTATAATAAAACTTAGATAGAACTACATTATTTAGGCTAAATATTTTTATTTGCCCCAAAATAATAAAGTTTTTTTAGTTAAATCTTTTTTTGAATTTGACCTGAAAATAAAGATTTATACAATTGAAATAAATAGTCAAGTTATCTAAAAAGTTATAAAAAAATACATAGTTTGAAATTAATTATATTGGCTATAATTTTTTATATAGCTCTAAATTGCGGTGCTCTAAAAATAATTTTTTTTTTTACAGATTTTATCTAAAAAAGTAAAAACACACAGTTGAAATAAATAGTCATTGCATCAAAAGAAGAAATAAAAAGAGTGTACAATTGCAGTATAATGCAAGTGATTCGTTTTATTTCTTGCAATTGGCTTTTTATTTCTTCTTTTGATGCAATGACTATTTATTTCAACTGTGTATTTTTACTTTTTTAGATAAAATCTGTAAAAAAAATAATAATAATTTTAGAGCAGCGTAATTTAGAGCTATATAAAAAATTATAGCCAAAATAATTAATTTCAAACTATGTATTTTTTATAACTTTTTAGATGCCTTGACTATTTATTTTAATTGTATAAATCTTTATTTTCAGGTCAAATTCAAAAAAAGATTAACTAAAACTTTATTATTTTGGGGAAAATAAAAATATTTAGCCTAAATAATGTAGTTCTATCCAAGTTTTATTATAAATTATATTGGAAAAAAATTATCTAAAAAAGTAATATTCTTAAAAAAGTAAAAATATATTTTATTTTAAAAAAAACCCACATATACAGAAAAATCCACGTGGCAGACGAGTGCACTCACACTTTTTGCCATATCAGCATCTAAGGAAGTAATGACTCTCAAAAAGCCAAGTTGAGGGGGGTAATTAAGACCGGACATAGTTTGGGGAGGATACTAATAATCTGAGCCAATTTTAGGGGTAATTTAAGGTATTTTGCCTGGTTCATTTATTCCTTTTGGCTTTACTTTTTTCATTCGTTGTTCATCATATTGAGCATTAAAGTAATTTAGGCCAAATTATCAAAGGGTATACAACCTAGGAAAAGAAAATTACAATAACTAAATACTATTATACCCTGGATATATCATATCAACGAATATAAGGAATTAAGTCATAATTAAATCGTGGAAAAAAGGTACTATATATTAAGAGCAATTGCACCGCATATGTGATTCTAAAGCCAAGTTAGCCAACAGGAAAGCAATAACAAAAAACTGAAATCATAAGTTTGTAAAATAAAAATTTAATATTTAAATACTAAAAATATGTCCTACGAAAGGTATGACAAAAAATAAGTATCTCTAGTGCTCATTTTACTAATATTATAAGTATTATATATCATGTAGTCATTTAAAATATGAAATCAGTGGATGAAAGCAAAGATGAAACATTTGTCTCATTTATCTAGGCTGCTTTAGTATGATTTTTTATATTTATTTTTTGGTGTATCCCATTAGATTTGTTTTGTACGCGAAAGTATAATTATAAATATATTTTGAATTCTTTGAGGGGCAAAAAACATAAATAGGCAAAATTTAAGGAAAATTTCCTTAAACATAGCAGCATTAGCTATTTTACATACATGACAATTAAATAATTAAATTTGTAGTAGACACCTTTAAATCATGTACCTATTATCATGCACCTAATGCGTTTATTTCCTTAATAAAAACGATCCAAGTACTTTTTATGATTTTTCCTATATTTTCTCTTGAAACCAATCCCTAACAAATTTAAATGGTAATATTTTTCCTTTTTTTTTTTTTGGAAACTAATTCATTACATAACACAATTTCTACTATTCGTAAATGTATTTTTTTATACATATAAACTCTAGCGAAAGTATATGTCTTTATATTTTGAGAAAATAAAATACATATATTTCATGAAAAATATAATGTATATTTGAGGTATTTATATTATAAACCAAGTAATTTAATATTATTATTATACTAGGGAGTACTTTCTTATTAAAAAGATCAAAGGTATATTATTATATTAGTATACATAGTATTTCTCGAAGTATCAATATACTAGTTATATATAATGTTATACCTTAATATCATTATAATACATAGTATTTCTCAAAAGAAAATATTATACCTCAATAAAATTATACCATATATATATATTAATACATCAGTATACAAAGAAAACTGCCAAAAATTTATATCATGTATATAATACCTCTAAGGTATTTACCGAGTATCCAGAGATTTGAAATATAAATGGAGAATAAGAAGATGAATCATGAAAATGTTCAAGGATGATACAATAGGCGAAAAAGATGGAAAATCTCATAGAAATTAATTTGTTTATAGAAGAGTGAGAAGAAATCAAAATTAATAGATAAGGATAGAAAAGGATTCCTCATGTTTTAAATGAAAGATTTGTAGAAATTGTGCTTTAATACTTAAACTGCTATAAAAGTAAATAAATCTATCTATTTTTAAATAAATAAAAAATTATGCTGTTTATATAGATAAGTTTTAAAATAGGACCTATCGCATAAAAATCTCTTCTTTGAATAGGTGGACATTAACACGAGCGCACATTTCTCCTATTGGGTTGAACGAAAAACAAATAATGGACCCAAATTGGCACGGTACTCGAGATGAATTTCAAAAACTACTATTCATTAGTGGCTATTAATTTTTTTTAGCTATCATATACATAATTATTTCATATAGCTACTATTTAGTTATTACGTGACTATATTTGTTACAGTAGCGAAATTCGCCTAAAAATAAGGGAATCCAGTTGTCCGACTGTATTCGCAGTATTCGCTATTGTATTCATCAATACAGTAGCGGAATTCGCCTAAAAATAGAGAAATCCAGTTGTTTCATAACTGAAAGAGGATCAATTAATGTATATCACTCCTAATTTAACTCAACAAAATCAGTTCTACATAAATTTCGTTGCTACGCGACTGTATTCGTTGTATTCACACTACTGTATTCATGAATACAGTAGTGGAATTTGCCTAAAAAATAGGGAAATCCAGCTGTGCGACTCTGTTCTCTCTATTCTCGCTACTGTATACATGAATACACTAGTGAAATTCGCCTAAGATATAGGGGAATCCGACTATTTAATAACGAAAAGAGGATCAATTAGCGTTTCACTCCTAATTTTACTTAACAAAATCAATTCTACATATATTTCGCTAATATTGTGTTGTATTCCATATATTTGCGTGATTGTATTTATAAATACAGTGACATAATCAAGATATATGGGGTATACCGTTCTATTTAATTCAACTGTATACATTATATTCAATTCACAAATATTTACTATTCACTATTATATATTGCATTCAATTCGACGTATTCAATACGACTGTATTCAACAACAAAAAATCACAAAACACAATGATATTCGGTTGTAGTCTGTCACGACCCAAAAATTCACTAGTCGTGATGGCACCTAACTCAACCCGCTAGGTAAGCCAACTAATACCTAACCACTTCCAATAATATTTTACAAGACAATTAAGCAAATAAATTGTTTGAATCTTATACATTACCCCAAGTACTGGTAATACAAATCATGAGCTTCTAAGAATAGAATTTACAAAGCTGAAATGAAATAAATACACTATCTATTTGAAAAGTACATAAACAGAGCTTTATAGATCTAAAGCTACCACGAACAAGGGGCAGCTACAACCGGGACGCATGTATATTTTCAATCCAGCTCCCATCGAACACAGCAACATCAACAGCCAACATCTGCACGCAGGGTGCAGAAGTGTAGTATGAGTAAAACTGACCCCATGTACTCAGTAAGTAACAAACCTAACCTTAGGTTGAAAGCAGTGACGAGCTAACACAAGGTCGGGTCCAATACCAATATTCCACAACAGTTCATAACAACATAATACAAGTAATAAAAGGGGTATCTTAGAAGTAAAAAATACTCAGCTCGTTCACAGTTCCAGAAAATAGTCATGCTTTTCCAGTATCTCAGTGAAAATCCAAATCTTTTACCGAAAATGACAAATATACGAGTAAGTTTGAGAACTATAATTTTTCCAAATATCCTTTCCACAATAAATAAGATGTCTCATTTTCTTTCCAGATAGCAAGCGTGAAATACCTCTCTATGCCCATACATCAATGTGTGTAAAAGGTCATGAATGATGAGATACCGTACAACATGAGGAAAAATATATCTCTATGCATGTATGTCATGTATGCATGAAAATGCCATGTGTTTCAGAGGTGAATCATGTACTCATACTCTCAGAGTACTCAAATCACTGTCTCACACTTTTGCACTGATGATGCTCAACCACTCGGTACAGTATATGGCCCATACGGCCCAGGGAAGATCCATCCCGAAATATACATCACTGACCATCAGTCACTCAGTACCGAGGAAGGCCAATCCGGCCCCATGGAGAAGATCCATCTCCATGTATATAAATGCTTCGGACAAGATACATATCCAGGGAAGATCCATCCCTCAATATTATCAATCGCGCTCATTGGGGGGGTGTACAGACTCCGGAGGGGTTTCTACAGCCCAAGCGCTATCATAAGCCAGATCCAGACATAAATCAATATAACATGCTGCGGCGTGCAGCCCGAACCCATAACTGTCACTCATAATTAGGCTCTCAACTCACTCAACCATCAATCTCTCCAGTCTCACTCACGGGCTCACAATGTCTTGAAACTAGTCCGACAACAATGATATGATGTATCAATAAACAACAACTAAGACTAAGATATGATATCAATGCATGAATATGACTGAGTACGAAATATCAATGACATCAGTGAGATGACAACAAGAAACGACCACTATGGGTCCTAACGATATCAACGTAAAGCCTAAACATGATATTTAACATGATTAACAACTCAGTTACTTTATCATATGGTGACAACACAGATATCAACAAAATAAGGCCTCTATACAGAGCCATGGAAACAAAGGTGTCACAATTCACAGGGTGCACGCCCACACGCCCATCACCTAGCATGTTAGTCACCTCAATACCAATCACATAACACGTAATTCGGAGTTTCATACCCTCAGTACTAAGTTTAGAAGAGTTACTTACCTCGAACCAGCTAATTTCTATATCGAGCAAGCCAAGCGATGCTTCAAAAATGTCATCCCGCGCGTATCAACCTCCGAATGGCTCGAAACTATCCAAAAGCAACTCAAATATATCAATTAACGCCAAAGGAAACAAACCCAATTGATAAAAATTGAATCTTTAATCAAAAGCCCATAATTGACCCAAAAATCAAACCCGGGCCAGCACCTCGAAACTCGATGAAACTCACAAAATACGACAACCCATTCAATTACGAGTCCAATCATACTAATTTCATCCAATTCCGACTCTGAGTCGATGTTTAAAACTCAATTATTCACTTTAGAAATGTTTTTGGTAAAAATTCCCAATTCTCCAATCAAAATATGGATTCATTCAGAAATGAACTTCTGTGACCACATTAAAATACAAAAATTTTAGTCGGATACTGAACCCCATGAAAAGACGAGAAGAACGCCGTGAAAATCACTTCAATCGGAACTCTAGAACTCAAGATATGCTCAAAAATTGCTTGTCTATTCTTGTTTACATTTTTTCCCGTAAAAAGTAATTCACAAATTTTTTCGTATTATTTGGGAAGTTTAAATGTATTTCTAATTTAAAAATACTAATTCATGGTAAAACATTCGTAACCACATTCAGAAGTCACAACAAAGAAAATGCTCCACTTCAATAAAATAAGAAGTAAAAATTTCTCAATCAACTCTGAAGATGATTGTTTCAGCAGATACTGCTAAAATGACGAGATGAGAAAATGTAGTCTTGGTTTGATTACGATATAACAAAAAGGCAAATCAATTTGTAATTAAAGAAATGGTTAGATATGTTTATCATGAAACTTTGGAGTTTTTATTCTTCAAATTAAAAAAATAATACTTTGACTTTAGTTTATTTTGAAAGAAAATAAGATATTCCACAGAATATGTTCTCATAATTCTAAGATTTATAAACTTATTATAACCGATTAAATTGTATTGATAATGTGTCATGATCCAAAATATTCAAGCCATAATTAACTTCTAACAAACCCCGGTGGACGAACAATACAGTGAAAAACCATATTCACATTTCTGATAACAGAATAAATCAATCTAAAACGCAAAAATCATAGATAATAAAAATATCTATTAATTAAAAACTTAAACGACCCCGACTGGTCGTTTAGAGTTCTAGCACATCTCGTTCTGTGATTTGAAACTTCTAGTAGGTTCATACAATATTCTTTGACTTGCATGTATGGTTGGTTCAAGTTCCGAGAGGTTCGGGAGTGATTTAGAACACTTGGTTGGCAACTAGAGACATTAAGTTAACGAGAGTTTATCAAATTCAAAATTATAGGTAAACAAGCTCAGATTCATGATTTGAAGATTCCAATAAGTTTATATGATCATTTTGGACTTGTATATGTGTTCGGTTGGGACTCGGGTGGCCCCGGATTGATTCGACACTTCTAGTTGAAGATTGGAATTCATTAACTTAAGGGAACTTCATAATTTGTATTAACCTGTGATTCTCGATTTTGATATTTTTTTTTTGTGTTTTGAACCTTTGAACAAGTTTATATAGGTTATGCGGACTTGTTAGGATGATTGGGCGGGATCTTGAGGGCCTCAGTAGAGTTTTGGGATGATTTTGGATCATTTAGCCATGTTGTAGCTGCAAATTTTTTTACAACGAAGGTACAAATCGTGACCGTGTAGACTAGTGCCATGATCATGAAGAGGAGAGGGTGCTGGGAATATTTTGGATCACAATCGCGTAAGAAGGACTAGAATTGTGAAATTGAATTAGAAGCGGTACATCGCGATCGTGTAAGATGTTTTACAATCACGAAGAAGAGAAGCGGAGCTAGAAAATTATGATTCATGATTGTGAAGGTGATGATCGCGATCACGAGGAGGAATCTGCTGCTAGGGTATAAGATGTCCAAATTTCGGGATTTAGCTTATTTTCATCTTTTCTTAGATCTAGACTTCAGGAGGAGATGATTTTTGAGGAGATTTTTACCCCGAGCTTGAGGATAAGTAATTCTTACTTAATGTTTTTCTCATGGATTTCTGTACCTAAAATATGATATTTAAGAGGGAGATTTTGAAATTTTGTCTAAACTTAAGAGAGTATATGTTGAGGTCTTGAACATCGATTTGGGCTCGAATTTAAAAACTAATCACACATTTGAACTCATGAGATTATGGGTCACCGAGATTGGATTTTGGGTGCGAATTTTGACCATGAGGATGCTTGTTGACTTTTTTTTGTCTTTTTGAGATTTCTTCAAAGATTAAACCTTTATTGATTGGGATTGATTCTTTAGCATTATTTGACTTCCACTGACGATATTTGGCTAAGTGTCAACAATTGGATATCAAGAGCAAGTGAAAATGTATGATTTAGGATTGAAGACTAGCCCGAATAAGGTAAGTATCTTGCTTAACCTCGACTCAAGGGAATATTTTTTAAAAATGAAATTATATGCTACATATATGTGTTTTGGGGTAGAATCTATGCGAGGTGACGAGCGTATATGTGGGCACCAAGGTTATATCATGCTTGGGGTAGATTTAGACTTTGTATACCTTGTTTTGGAACATGCTCTACTTGTGATATTTTTTAAATTATTGGTATGTCTACTTGAGCTTTCTTATTGATGTTAGAGATTATATATAATCTTTTCATGCTTTATTTGGACACGATGGCTATTTGTACGATGGATTACATGTTGGAGATGTTGTCACACAATACAAATTTACATACACCATGTATAGAGATCATCTCTTGTACACATGCATACATACCTACATGATTACTTCTCTATCCATGTGCATTATACATACTTATCCCTTATTCTTATGGATACGTCCCTGTATATGGTTCTCTTATATGTATTGAGATTATGGTACGTGAGATGTCTGTGCAGTTGAAATAATTATGGCACATAAGTTATCAGAACAGTTGAGATTATTATGGCATGTGAGTCAGCCGTGCGGTTGATATTTTATAGCACGACGCTTATGCCATGTGGTTGCTGTAATATTGATATTATTATAGAATGAGAATTTATCGTAAATTTATTGTGATATTGATATATTATAGCCCAATGAGTTTTGTGATGGCGCTTGGATATGTCCCTCTGGAGTTAGGTGACTACGCATATTACATTGGGTCTTATGAGTGCAGGTGATACACGTATCATGTTGAAGCACGTGGGATGTGATGGATTATGTTGAGTACATGAGATGTACTAGGTATTGGTTATGGTTGAATCTTGAGCATACATTAACATCCTAGACTTATGTAGAAAACTTGCGCGATTGTATTGATAAATACAATGAGGTAATCAAGAAATAAAGTGTATACCGTTTTATTTAATTTAACTGTATATATTATATTCAATTCACATATATTTACTATTCTCTATTGTACATTGCATTCAATTCCACGTATTCAATTCGACTGTATTCAAATAACAAAAAATTACAAAACACAATGATATTCAGTTGTATTCTATCACGACCCAAAAATCCACTAGTCATGATGGCACCTAACCCAACCCACTAGGTAAGCCAACTAATAACTAAACACTTCCAATAATATTTTACAAGATAATTAATCAAATAAATTATCAGAATATACATTACCCCGATGACTGGTAATACAAATCACTAGCTTCTAAGTATAGAATTTATAAAGCTGAAATTAAATAAATATATCGTCTGTTTGAAAAGTACATAAACAGAGTTTTATAGATCTAAAGCTACCACGAACAAGGGGCAGCTACAACTGGGACACATGTATATCTTCAATCCAGCTCCCATCGAACACATCAACTGTCACGACCCGAACTTCCCACCGCTGGGACCGTGATGGCTCCTAACATTTTACTTGCTAGGAAAGCTAAACATTAAAGATTATTAAGCCATTTCTAAACCCCTTTCAATGATTTACAACAATTAAGCTACAATAAGTAAAAGAAAAATGCGAAAATCTGTAATAGTCTTAAAATTTATACACAACTACCCAGAATCTGGAGTCACAACTCACGAACATTATAACATTTACTGCAAACATTTGTTCGAAAGAAGTACAAATTTTTGAATAAAGGAAAAAAAGTAAATAGAAAGGATAGACGATGACTTCAGGGCCTTTGAACGCCGACAAGACTACCTTGAGTCTCAGATAAGATGAAGCCATTAGCTAACTTAGGGTCAACTCGGTCCAGCACCAAAATCTGTACAGACAGTACAGAGTGTAGAATCAGTACAACCGACCCCATGTACTGGTAAGTACCGAGCCTAACCTCGACGAAGGAGTGACGAGCTACGATGGAACACTCACAATAAACCTGTATACAGTGAATAATAATGATAGAAAAGAAGGCAGGATAACATAAAACCTGTAACTTAAAAGGAATAAATATAGGACCCAACATGTTCCATCAGTATTCAACTATAACCAATCCTTATGTGCCATTCAAAACTACCGGACAACTTACACAGTCGAAGAAAGATCATAAACACATAAACTGTTGCGGAGCACAACCCATTCCCACCGTACATATCACAATCCTCCCTTATTTCTTCTTAATATCAAAAATAACAAAATAAAGATAAATTATTACGGCGCGCAACCCGATCCCACCATATCATACTAAACACAATCACAGTTCACCCTTATATCACCATATTCCACCCTTATTACACCTGTTGCGACGTGCAACCCGATCCTACCATATAATTACAATTCACCCTTATTCCTCCTCAACATTTCACCCTTATTCACCTGTCGCGACATGCAACCCGATCCCACCATATTCATATCAATTAAACAGGAAGTATAGAAGTTAACAAATTGACACAAAAATCCTTCTCAATACTTAAACTTCACAACAAGGAAAATGAAAACCTTATACTCAATAAAACTCTACACAAATAATACTACTCAGCAAGTCCAATCCAGAATATCACTAAAATACAATTAAGAACATCTTAAGCAAGTAATAGGGGATAAGGAAACTACGGTACAACAATTATCTTCAATAAGGAGTAACAATATCTAACATGTAGCAATTAGGTATGGAGATAAGAGTAGGCATGTAACAACTAAAGCAGGGAAGAAAAAATATAAAGAGAACGGAAAAGAAACAGACAAAATAGATAAATTGGCGGCGCATAAGTACTCGTCACCTCACATATACACCGCTCACATGATTTTTCATATACCAATTAAGGCGGGGATTCCTAATTCCTCAAGTCAAAGTTAGGTAAAAGACTTACCTCGATCCACATGGCACTCCCTGCTCAATTACCGCTTTCCTCTAGATTTCACCTCCAAACCAATCCTATATAGCCATAATTAACTTAATAACATCAAATATTGCTAAAGAAATCAATTACAATGCATAAATTTAAGTTTTTCAAACCTTTTCCCCAAAAGTCAAAAAGTGGACCTCGGGCTCGCTTGGTCCAAACTCAAAGTTCAGACTAAAACCCATTCACCCATTTACCCCCGAGCCCCAAATATGCAAATAGTTTTGAAATCCAACCCCAAATTGAGATCTAATTCCCAATTTTCAAAAAATCCATAATTCTACCCAAACCCTTAATTTCTACCATGAAAATCATAGAATTTAGGTTGAAAATTCATGAAATGTGATATGAGATTGAAAGAAAGTGGGTTAGAATCACTTACCAAAGTTTTGGGGAAGAATTGGTCTTGGATAAATGGCCTCTAGGGTTCTTGGGTTCGAAATATTGAAGAATGGGAGAAAAATCCCGTCTAAGTCTCTTTTCATCAGCTGTAGATGTCGCAAACCCCGCAAATGCAAATCTTGCAAATGCGAGAAAATTATGGCAAATGCGAACTCCTTGCATCTCTACTGCCTTCCCAAATGCAAACAATTTGTTCGCAATTGCGAACATTGAACCATCACAAATGCGACATTAATCTCGCAAATGTGAGAATCCCAGTCCTAGCCCATGCTAAAAAATGAAATGCTTTTTCGCAAATGTGAGGCTTTCTTATGCGAGCCAGACCTCGCAAATACGAAGTCTACATATATGAAGCACACCAGCTATGGTTTCTAAGTTCATTTCACTCCGTGGACTATCCGAAACTCACCCGAGCCCTCGCGGCTCTAAGTCAAAAGTACGCACAAGTCTAAAAACATCATACGAACTTGCTCGCTCGATCAAATCTCCAAAATAACACCTACAACTATGGATTTAGCATCAAATCAAATGAAAGTTTCAAGAAAACTTTTGAAATTTCTATTTTCACAACCAGCGTCCGAAGCACGTCAAACTGACTCCGTTTCTTACCAAACTTCATAGAAAAGTTTTAAATATTATATTGAACCTGTACCGGGCTTCGGAACCAAAATACGAGCCCGGTATCAAAAAAATGCCAAACATCAATAGATTCTTAAAATCAGTTAATTTTTAGACTTTTAATTTTCAACAATAATTCATATCTCGAGCTAGAGACTCGGAATTTGACTCGGGACATATGCCCAGGTAATACGCGTCCGGGTCCATTTACTCAAAATATTGACCGAAGTTAACTAAAATCAACTTTTAAGGAAAAACATTCTTATTTTAATCAACTTACAACATAAAAGCTTTTCGGAAACACGCCCGAATTGCGCACGGAAATCGAGGGGGTAAAAATGTGATTTTAAGGCTTAAGAGCTCAGAATCGAGTTCTATAACACAAGATGACCTTTTGGGTCATCACATTCTCCACCTCTAAAACAACCGTTCGTCAAAAGTACCTAAACTAGTGAATAGGTGGGGATATCTACTCCGGATGTCCGACTCGGACTCCTAAGTAGCTGCCTTAGCGGAGTGACCTCTCCACTGCACTCGAACTGCAGGATAACTCTTTGATCTCAATCGACCAACCTGCCGGGCTAGAATAGACACCAACTCCTCCTCATAAGTCAAACCTTGTCCAACTGGACAGAGCTGAAATCTAACTCGTGGGACGGGTCACCATGATACTTCCGGAGCATGGACACATGGAACCATGAACTGCTGATAACCCTGGAGGAAATGCAAGCCTGTAAGCCATCTCTCCCACTCTCTCGACAATATCAAAAGGTCTGATGTATCTAGGGCTCAGCTTGCCCTTCTTCCCAAACCTCATGAAACTATTCATGGGTGATACTCGAAGCAACACCCTCCCCCGGCCATGAATGTTGCATCACAAACTCCACGATCGACATAAATCTTTTGCCTGGACTGAGCTGTGCGAATTCGATCTTGTATAATCTTGACCTTGTCCAAGGCCTCCTGTACTAGATCTATACCAATAACCGAGCCTCCCCCGGCTCGAACTACCCAACTGGAAACCAACACCGTCTACCATATAATTCCTCATAGGGAGCCATCTGAATGCTCGACTGGTAGCTGTTGTTGTAGGCGAAATCTGCAAGGGGCAAGAACTGGTCCCACGATCCTCCGAAGTCTATAGCACATGTGCGGAGCATATCCTCCAAGATCTGAATAGTACGCTTGGACTGCCTGTCCGTCTGAGGATGGAATGTTGTTCTCAACTTAACTCGCGTACCCAACTCACACTGTACCGCCCTCCAAAAGTGCAAGGTGAACTGCATACCTCGAGCATAAATGATAGACACGGGCACACCGTGAAGACGGACGATCTCACGAATATAAATCTCTGCCAACCGCTCCGAAGAATAGGTAACTGCCATATGAATGAAGTGTGCTGGCTTAGTCAGCCTATCCACAATGACCCAAACAACATCGAACTTCCTTTGAATCCGTGGGAGTCCAACAACAAAGTCCATAGAGATACGCTCCCACTTCCACTTAGAAATCTCTATCTACTGAAGCAAACCACCGGGTCTCTGAGGTTCATAGTTTATTTATGACAATTCAGGCACCGAGCTACATAAGAAACTATATCCTTCTTCATCCTCCTCCACTAATAATGCTGCCCCAAGTCCTGGTACATCTTGGGGGCGCCCAGGTGAATAGAATACCGAGAACTGTGAGCCTCTTCAAGAATAAACTCATGAATCGCATCAACATTAGGCACACACACACGACCCTTCATCCTCAAAACCCCGTCATCTCAAACCGTAACCTACTTGGCACCACCGTGCCGTACTATGTCCCAAAGGACCAACAAATAAGGGTCATCATACTACCGATCTCTGATATGCTCAAACAAGATTGACTGAGCGATTATGAAAGCAAGAACACGACTGGACTCTAAAATATCCAACCTCACAAACTGGTTGGCCAAAGTCTGAACATCTGACGCTAGTGGCCTCTCACCGACTGGAATGAACGCAAGGCTTCCCATACTCTCTGCCTTCCTACTCAATGTGTCGGCCACCACATTGGCCTTCCCAAGATAGTACAAGATGGTGATATCATAGTCTTTCAATAGCTCCAACCACCTCCTCTGCCTCAAATTGAGATCCTTTTGCTTGAACAAATACTGAAGGCTGCGATGATTCGTGAAAACCTTACACCACATGCCATAAAGATAGTGCCTCCAAATATTCAGCGCATGAACATTGGCTGCCAACTCTAAATCATGGACAATGTAATTCTTCTCATGAACCTTCAACTGCCGAGTCATATATGCAATCACCCTGCCCTCCTGCATCAATACTGCTCCGATCCCAACACAGGAGGCATCACAGTATACTGTGTAAGATCCTGAACCTGATGGTAACACCAACACCGACGCTGTAGTCAAAGCTGTCTTGAGTTTCTAAAAGTTCGCTTCACACTCTCTGACCATATGAACGGGGCACCCTTTTGGGTCAACCTGGTCAACGGGGCTGCCATAGATGAAAACCCCTCCACAAATCGACGGTAATAACCCGCCAAACCCAAGAAGCTCCTGATCTCCGTGGCTGAAGTGGGTCTAGGTTAGTTCTGGACTGCCTCAATCTTCTTAGGATCTACCTGAATTCCCTCTGCTGATACAACATTGCCCAAGAAAGTTACTGAATCCAACCAAAACTCGCACTTCAAAAATTTAGCATACAACTGGATGTCTCTCAGAGTCTGAAGCACGATCCTCAGGTGCTTCTCATGCTCCTCCAGACTACGGGAGTATATCAATATGTCATCAATAAAAACAATCACAAAGGAATCCAAATAAGGCTTGAACACTCGGTTCATCAAATTCATAAATGCTGTTGGGGCATTGGTCAGCCCAAATAACATCACCAGAAACTCATAGTGCCCATACCGCATCTAAAAAGCTATCTTAAGGACATCAGATGCCCTAATCCTCAACTGATCGTAGCCAGACCTCAAATCCATCTTCGAAAACACCTTGTCACCCTGAAGTTGATCAAATAAATCATCAATCCTTGGCAATGGATACTTGTTCTTGATGGTGAATTCGTTCAACTGCCGATAATCTATACACATCCTCACAGAACCATCTTTCTTCTTCACAAATAACACCGGTGCACTCCAGGGCGAGACACTAGGTCTAATGAAACCCTTATAAAGCAAATCCTGCAACTGTTCCTTCAATTCCTTCAACTTTGGCGGGGCCATCCGGTATGGCTGAATGGAAATGGGCTGAGTGCCCGGAGCCAAATCAATACAAAAATCAATATCCCTATTGGGTGGCATCCCCGGTATGTCTCAAGAAATACCTATGGAAACTCACAAACAACAGGCACAAAATCCATAGAAGGAACATCCGCACAAGAATCACGAACATAATCCGAATAAGCCAAACAACCCTTCTCGACCATACGCCGATCCTTCATATAAGAGATAACCCTGCTGGCCGAATGGCCAGGAGTCCTTCTCCACTCTAATCGAGGCAACCCCCGCAAGGCTAAGGTCACTGTCTTGGAGAGACAATCAAATATAGAGTGATAAGGTGGCAACCAATCCATACCCAATATAACATCCAAATCCACCATATTGAGGAGTAGAAAATATACACTGGTCTCAAGACTCCCAATAGTGACCACACACGAACGATATACATGATCTACAACAATAGCATCCCCCACAGGTGTGGACACATATACAAAGGCACTCAAAGAATCACGAGGTACAATCAAATATTGTCACGACCCAGTTCGCCCTCCGTGAACATGTCGTGACGACACCTAGTCCCTACAACTAGGTAAGCCTAACAATGCGAAAGATAAACCATAATTGCGGAAGAAAGTAATTTAAATCTAAAGTAGTAAAATAAACAGCATTGAAGGTGCCGCTCGGCACATACAATAACAACTCTCAAAGCTAACAAAATTCCCAAAACCAGGAATCTCACAAATCACAAGCTAAGGGATACATAAGAAGCTCTAACTCAAGGATGTCTAAACAAAGGAAAAATACTGAAAGGCTGCACTTATTACAAAAGGTAGAAAGTGACTCTTTGGTCTGCGGACGTAGCAGATATACCTTGAAGTCTCTATAGAAACGCCTCCTTCCAAGGCTGACAGAACTGAATGGGAGTACCTGTATCTGCACAACAAAAATGTGCAGAAGAGTAGCATGAGCATAGCACGGCGGTGCCCAGTAAGTATCAAGACTAACCTCGGTGGAGTAGTGACGAGGGACAGTGAGACACCTACCGGTCAATAAACAGTATAATCATAGGTACAATGAAAATGATATATAAATATGTAAAGACTACACGAAGAGACATAAATACTACAATTCACCGTAAGGGAGAAAGAACAACAAGCAAAAACGAGAAGATGATAATGATGATACGTAAAGACGGCAAAATCACAATCCAAATCCTAAGTCACAATACAGTAATGGGAAAACAAATCAATAACTCATAACCAACGATGATGTTCACATAAGGTCTTATCCAAATCTTTCCACAATCTTACCAAATCTCGAACAAACCACAACTCATAAAACCCCAACATCTGAAATCTAACACTTGGCATCCTGTGCCCCATCAGTCTCACAGTCATATTGACAACTAACTGGCTAACTAGGGCCAATCCCACATACATAATGGATAAACGAGGCGTACCTCCACCCTTAGCAGATTGAGGAGGAATTCACCTCTAATAGGAGTGTTCAACTACATGTATGCTTTTGCAAGTGTTTTAACAAGAATTCTACCAACTAGTAACATAAAAAGGAGAACGAACTGCACGTATGATGTTTCCTCACAACTCCCAAGCGTTAAGGCTCATACAGGTAAGCAACCCACAATCACAATATTAAACAACATAGGAATGCCTCCACCGGCTGTCACAATTATTTACAACCAACCCCTAACATAGCCCACCTTATTACGCCACGTGTGCAAATGAAAATATAATAAGAGCCGCCTTATTCCGCCACACGTGCATCATAATATCCCCACCTTATTCTGCCACATGCGCAACCCACATATAAGCATATAAACATATCCTGCCTTATTACGCCGCATGTGCAATACATCAATAGCAACAATAGCACGGCAAATACCTCGTGCAACTCCTCAACCACAACCGCATGGCAGAGACCTCGTGCATCACAATATCAATAACCGCACGACAGAAACCTCGTGCATCACAATATCAACAACCGCACGGCAGAAACCTCGTGCATCACAATATCACAAGTACAACACAACAAATGACAATGTTTACAAGAACAACGCAAGGAAATCAACTCAGGTGCCTTCGGTCACCATGAGACGGTACAACTAGCTGACAAGGAATAATCATAACAGAGAATACTAAGCGTAATAAGAACGACGCAACAAGGGAAAATAATATGAAACAACGATTCCATAATACGTAGTTCAACAACAAGGAAGTTAACATGAATCAATAATTTCAAATAAGGAATTATCAACTAACATAGAATATCTAACTTTTCTTACAGTTGGGCAAGTTACGAAGGATATACAATGATTTCGATTAAGGATGAGCAGAGGAAAGATAACTGTAACCTCCGTTAAGACCAATTAATTACGTGAGAGATACTAATGATTTCCAAATAGAGACAAGCAATTACGATAGGGATCTTCAGTTAAACCAAGCAAGAGTCAATTAGGCAACAAGAATAAACCAAAAAGGGCAATTAATTTCCAAGTAAACACATGTAGAGGTGAAACTAATAACAGGGAACTCAATCATATCAAAAACAACTTCATACTCAGTAATTACAAGGAGCTAAGAACCTAAGAAGGGAAAATTTCAACAAATAAATACGAGCACGCACTCGTCACCTCACGTACAAGGAATACAATCAGCAGAGAAGACTCAAATCCTAAGGGGAAGTCCCCCACACAAGGTTAGGCAAGAAACTTACCTCGAACCGGCTCAAAATCAACTCGAAACAACACGTTTGCCACGAGTATCCGACTCCAAATGGCCCAAATCTATAAAATTCAATTACATATCGTAAATAACATCTCGGGCAACTGATTCTATGATTTAATTCAAAGCTAAGACGCGAAATTAGATAAAATAACCAAAACACCCCTCGGGCCCACGTCTCAGAATCGGGTAAAAGTTATATTTTCGGACACCTATTCGCTCACGAATTCACTCGACCAGAAACATCGAAATTCGATGCCAAAAACCGCTTAAATTCTCAGAATTTCGGTTTGGGGAAGTTTCATCAATTTCCCATGGTTTTTACCCCATTTTGATAATTAAAATAAAGAAAACAACGGGGATTAATGGTCTATCAATGAATTCGGAGTAGAAAACGTTACCTATGATCCTTCTCTTCAAAACCCACTGAAAATCGCCAATTCCCGAGATCTCAAATGATTTATAGACTTATGAAACAAAACCTTGGATTTTTGGAATAAACACACAGGGATCTCGCACCTACGGTCCCGATCATCGCACCTGCGGAAAAAGCATCGCAGGTGCGGAATTCACTTAAGTCCTCCGGGGTCGCACCTGCGGTCGTTTGGTCGTGCCTGCGGTCCCGCACCTGTGGAACCCAGGCACACCTACGACCACTGGTCAACCCCCCTCACCATCGCACCTGCGATCAACCCTATCACCCCTGCGAGTCTGCACCTGCGAGAAAACCTTCGCAGGTGCGAAAACACCAGAAGAGGTCTGGCTCAGCCATTTGATAAGTCCCACTTTTTCCCGTTAGGCATCCGAAGCAACCCCGAGGCCCCGGGGCCTAAAACAAAACCAACAAACAAGCCCAATGCCTTATTTGAACTAGGTCGAGCCTTCAAAACACGTCTCATAACATCAAAATCATCGATTATGCATAGGTTCAAGCCTAGGAACTTAGGAAAATTCTAGAATTCACATTCGACGCCGAAACACGTCTAAACTCATCCGAATGACCTCAAATTTTGCACACACATTCCAAATGACATGACAGAACTACTGAAACTTCCGGAATTCCATTCCGACCCTCGGATCAAAAACTTACTATCGGACTGGAAACTTCAAAAATTCAAACTTCGGCATTTCAAGCCTAAATAAGCTACGGACTTCCAAAATGCATTCCGAACACGCGCCTAAGTACAAAATCACCATACGAAGTTGTTGAGATCGTCGACGACCCATTCCGAGGTCGTTTACCCAAAAGTCCAATTCCGGTCAACTTTTCACCGTTCAAACTTCCAAAACAAGGTTCCTTCTTCCAATTAGACTCTAAACCATCCGAAAGCCGAATTCCACCATGCACGCAAGTCGATACTCATATTCCGAAGCTGTTCCAGACCTAATGCCACCAAACGGATCTTGATTTCTCAAAATGGCTGGTCGGGTCGTTACATCCTCCCCCTCTTAAAACCAATGTTCGTCCTCGAACGTGCTAGATTCGATTCGAAGTCCTCAAGTCACTGAGTGCGCACTTCCAACATACACCCGTGGGTGATCCCACGTCACCCCGATCCACCTAAGCCTGACGACACCATCTCAACTGAAATTTAACCTTTCTAGAAATACTAATAAGCCTTTAAGCCAGAATTCTCACCTTCCATCCGTTTCCAAAAGACCCGATTCTAAATCCATATTCGGTATCAGTCTCAACCAGCTGCTTCATTCATGCCACACACGCAGAGTACAACCACACAACATGACACACCACACATAGGCTCACAAGAACATTTCTGATAGCAACACTTGCCTGAGATCAAATCCATACCGGCCATAAGCCTCATATTCAATCGGAACTCTTTTCAAACCTCCACAACACTGGCGATGATACAATAACCATGATAACCGTATAACAAACACCCGAATAACCTCACCTCAGCTAATACCAGCGGGCACACGCCCCATAAGCTAAAAATCACGAAGCATATAACGAAAATGACTGGATATGGGAAGGGAAACACATATGGGAACTATCAAACAAGTCAACTAGCACAATTTATGCTTTACAAAACAACTAACAAGAAAGAATGAAAGTATAAAAAAGACTCACAAGGATCTCATACTGATTTAACCCTCACCGCGGTACACAGCCCGGTCTGAACATATCAAATCACCCGAAATCACGAGGGTCCCGCCCTTAACACTGAATCACAAGTAGGGCATACCTCAACCCATCTAGAGGCTCACACTAGATCAATTCCGTCTACAACTAACAACACAGATTGGCTCCCACACCGGTGGAGCATAGAAATCATAGCTTGTAACCAAGAATACTCAGAAATCACATCAAACCTACCGAAAAAGGCAACATGAATTTACTACTAGCCTCATAACTCTCGACAACAGATAGAAAGAGACAATAGATACGGCTATCACTCATAGAACCTCCCATCAGGATAATCACATAAACATAGTACAAATCATGAAACGCACCCATAAGTGGGACAACAAATAAGGGTACTCAACCCGATAAGCAGAAATGTGAGGAACTACAGATAGTGCCCCCTATAACAAATAGAGTCCGTACCTGAATGACATTCAACTGGCGTATCGGCCTCAAGTATACTCTGTGAACACATCAACGAGCCGGGCCTCCCCCTCTTGGGCGCCCTCTACCTGCCTGAATACCTCACTGTGACACATCAGTTCGAAGTCTGGATGTGGCTAGTATCTCCACACTCAAAGCACCCCCTTTGCTGACGGGGCGGTGGAAACTGTGCGATACGGGTACTCCGAGACCCATGAACACCTGAGTCACCATGCAAAGCCTGAAGCGTAAAATGGACTGGCTGACCCGCAAAACCTCTACCATGACACACCCTGCCTCAAAAATATGGACCAGTATATCTCCCCGGTCTACGAGGCCTCCTCGACTCATCAGATTCTCCCTCCCGATCTTGTCTGCTCTCTCTCTCGTGACCCTGCCTGCCCCCTCTCTCTCTAGCACGCATACCCTCTATCCTCCTAGAAATGTTCACCACCTGATGATATGGAATATCCATCTCCAACTCATGAGCCATACTAGATCTGATGCTGGGAATAAGCCCCTTAATGAACCGGCGAACCTTCTCGCGAACAGTAGAAGCCAACGCTGAGGCATGTCTAGCCAAACTGGTGTAAAAGACAGCATACTCCGAGACGGTCATAGCACCCTAGCGCAAATGCTTAAACTCCGCGCGCCATGCATCCCTAAGGCTCTGAGGAACAAACTCTCTCAGGAACATATCTGAAAACTGGGTCCAAGTCAGTGAAGCTGCCTCGTCTGGGCTGTCTAACTCATAGGTGCGCCACCAATCATAGGTGGCTCCTCGAAGCTGGAAAGTAGTGAAAGAACCCCATTCGATCCAGAGGTACCCATAGTACGGAGAATGCGGTGACACTTATCAAGAAAACCCAAGGCATCGTCTGACGCTAATCCATTGAATACCGGAGGATCATACTTCTTGAACCTCTCTAGTCTCATCTGCTCCTGCTCGGAAGCCGGTGCCATGCCCTCGGGCTGAACTGGTGCTGCAGGTGGCGCAGGAATAATCTCAGGGACCTGCTCAACATGCGCTCGCTGCTCAGGAGTGCGGGTGGCGGGAGTCTGTGCTCCTCCCCTGGCCTGAGATGTGGCTGCAGCAAGAGGAAGCAACCCTGCTTGATCCAAAATGGTCTACATACTCCTGAACTGTGCCAAGGTCTCCTGAAGGGCTGGAGTAGTAGTAGCAGTAGGCGTGTCAGGTGCTTGGACTCCGGCGGGATCTGCTGGTGGTAGCTCGGCAGCCGCTCGCACAGGTGCTCTCACTGCACCACGTGCGCGTCCTCGAAATCTACCCCGGCCCCGACCTCCGATGGTTGCAACAGGGGGCGCGAGTGCCTGATCACCTGGGGTAGTACGTGTCCTCACCATCTGTGAGAGAGAGTAGAAGATAGGGGTTTAGGATTGCAAATGCCAAAATCTCACACGATAGGGAAATCAAACGGAGTGGAATTTTCCTAACGGTTACATAGCCTCTCGCAGATAAGTACATACATCTCCGTACCGATCCACGAGACTCTAATAAATCGGCTTGTGATCTGTGACTCCTATGAACCTAGTGCTCTGATACCAACTTGTCACGACCCCAGTTCGCCCTCCGTGAACATGTCGTGACAACACCTAGTCCCTAAAACCAGGTAAGCCTAATAATGCGGAAGATAAACCATAATTGCGGAAGAAAGTAATTTAAAACTAAACTAGTAAAATAAACAGCGTTTAAGGTGCCGCTCGACACATACAATAACAACTCTCGAAGTTAACAAAATTCCCAAAACCCGGAATCTCACAAATTACAAGCTAAGGGATATATAAGAAGCTCTAACTCAAGGATGTCTAAACAAAGGAAAAATACTAAAAGGCTGCACTTATTACAAAAGGTAGAAAGTGACTCTTCGGTCTGCGGACGTAGCAGATATACCTCGAAGTCTCCATAGAAATGCCTCCTTCCAAGGCTGACAGGACTGAATAGGAGTACCTGTATCTGCACAACAAAAATGTGCAGAAGAGTAGCATGAGCATACCACGGCGGTGCCCAGTAAGTATCAAGACTAACCTCGGTGGAGTAGTGACGAGGGACAGTCGAGACACTTACCGGTCAATAAATAGTATAATCATAGGTACAACGGAAATGGTATATAAATGTGTAAAGACTGCACGAAGAGACATAAATACTACAATTCACCGTAAGGGAGAAAGAACAGCAAGTAACAACGAGAAGATGATAAATGATGATACGTAAAGACGGTAAAATCACAATCCAAATCCTAAGTCACAATACAGTAAGGGGAAAATAAATTAATAACTCATAACCTACGATAATGTTCACATAAGGTCTTATCCAACTCTTTCATCAATCTTACCAAATCTCGGACAAACCACAACTCACGAAACCCCAACATCTGAAATCTAACACTTGGCATCCTGTGCCCATCAGTCTCACAGTCATATTGACAACTAACTGGCTAACTAGGGCCAATCCCACATAGATAATGGATAAACGAGGGCGTAACTCCACCCTTAGCACAATTAGGAGGAATTCACCTCTAATAGGAGTGTTCAACTACGTGTGTGCTTGTGCAAGTGTTTTGACAAGAATTCTACCAACTAGTAACATAAAAAGGAGAACGAACCGCACGTACGATGTTTCCTCACAACTCCCAAGCGTTAAGGCTCATACAGGTAAGCAACCCATAATCACTATATTAAACAACATAGGAATGCCTCCACAGGCCGTCGCAATTATTTACAACCAACCCCTGACATAGCCCACCTTATTACGCCATGTGTTCAAATAACAAAATAATAAGCGTCGCCTTATTCTGCCACACGTGCATCATAATATCCCGACCTTATTCCGCCATATGCGCAACCCACATATAAGCATATAAACATATCCCGCCTTATTACGCCGCATGTGTAATACATCAATAGCAACAATAGCATGGCAAAGAGCTCGTGCAACTCCTCAACCACAACTGCACGACAGAGACCTCGTGCATCATAATATCAACAACCGCACGGCAGAAACATCATGCATCACAAAATCAACAACCGCACGACAGAAACCTCGTGCATCACAATATCACAAGTACAACACAACAAATGACAATGTTTATAAGAACAACGCAAGGAAATCAACTCAGGTGCCTCCGTTCACCAGGATACGGTACACCTAGCTCACAAGGAATAACCATAACAGAGAATACTAAGCATAATAAGAACGACGCAACAAGGGAAAATAATATGAAACAACGATTCCATAATACGTGGTTCAACAACAAGGAAGTCAACATGAATCAATAATTTCAAATAAGGAATTATCAACTAACATAAGATATCTAACTTCTCTTACAGTTGGGCAAGTTACGAAGGATATACAATGATTTCGATTAAGGATGAGCAGAGGAAAGATAACCGTAACCTCCATTAAGACCAATTAATTACATGAGAGATACTAATGATTTCCAAATAGAGACAAGCAATTACGATAGGGATCTTCAGTTAAACCAAGCAAGAGTCAATTAGGCAACAAGAATAAACCAAAAAGGGCAATTAATTTCCAAGTAAACACATGTAGAGGTGAAACTAAAAACAGGGAACTCAATCATATCAAAAACAACTTCATACTCAGTAATTACAAGGAGCTAAGAACCTAATAAGGGAAAATTTCCACAAATAAATTCGAGCACGCACTCGTCACCTCACGTACAAGGAATACAATCAGCAGAGAAGACTTGAATCCTAAGGGGAAGTCCCCCACACAAGGTTAGGCAAGATACTTACCTCGAACCGGCTCAAAATCAACTCGAAACCACACGTTTGCCACGAGTATCTGACTCCAAGTGGCCCAAATCTATACAATTCAATTACATATCGTAAATAACATCTCGAGCCACTGATTCTATGATTTAATTCAAAGCTAAGATGCAAAATTAGGTAATGACCAAAATACCCCCGGGCCCACGTCTCGGAATCGGGTAAAAGTTATATTTTTTGGACACCCATTCGCTCACGAACTCACTCAACCAGAAACATCAAAATCCGATGCCAAAAACCCCTTAAATTCTCAGAATTTCGGTTTGGGGAAGTTTCATCAATTTCCCATGGTTTTTACCCCATTTTGATAATTAAACTAAAGAATACAGGGATTAATGGTCTATCAATGAATTATGAGTAGAAAACGTTACCTATGATCCTTCTCTTCAAAACCCACTAAAAATCGCCAATTCCCGAGCTCTCAAACGATTTATAGACTTATGAAACAAACCGTCAGATTTTTGGAATAAACACACAGGGATCTCGCACCTGCGGAAAAAGCATCGCAGGTGCAGAATTCACTTAAGTCCTCCGGGGCCGCACGTGTGATCGTTTGGTCGCGCCTGCGGTCCTGCACCTGCGGAACCCAGGTCGCACCTGCGACCACTAGTCAACCCCCCTCACCATCGCACCTGCGATCAACCCTATCTCCCCTGTGATTCTGCACCTGCGGGAAAACCTTCGCAGGTGTGAAAACACCAGAAGAGGTCTGGTTCAACCATTTGATAAGTCCCAATTTTTCCCGTTAGTCATCCGAAACAACCCCGAGGCCCCCGGGACCTCAACCAAAACCACCAACCGACCCTAATACCTTATTTGAACTAGGTCGAGCCTTAAAAACACGTCTCATAACATCAAAATCATCGATTATGCATAGGTTCAAGCCTAGGAACGTAGGAAAATTGTAGAATTCACATCTGACGCCGAAACACGTCTAAAATCATCCGAATGACCTCAAATTTTGCACACACATCCCAAATGACATGATGGAACTACTGAAACTTCCGGAATTCCATTCCGACCCTCGGATCAAAACTCACTATCGGACTGGAAACTTCAAAAATTCAAGCTTCGACATTTTAAGCCTAAATAAGCTACGGACTTCCAAAATGCATTCCGAACACGCGCCTAAGTCCAAAATCACCATACAAAGCTGTTGAGATCATCCACGACCCATTCCGAGGTCGTTTACCCAACTCCAATTCCGGTCAACTTTTCACCGTTCAAACTTCCAAAACAAGGTTCCTTCTTCCAATTAGACTCTAAACCATCCGAAAGCCAAATTCCACCATGCACACAAGTCGATACTCATATTCCGAAGCTGTTCCAGACCTTATGCCGTTGAACGGAGCTTGTTTTCTCAAAATGACCGGTCGGGTCATTACAAATATGAAGCAAAATAAGATGACACATAGGAGTAAGTAGACCCAGGATCAAATAGAACTGAAGCATATCTATTGCAAACTGAAACAATACCTGTAATAACAACATCGGATGACTTAACCTCAAGTCTGGCTGGAAAAGCATAAAAATCAGGCCTAGGCCTCACCACTCTGAACCATATCCCTGGGGCGGCCTCTAATTAGTGGGCCTCCACCTCTAACGGCCTGACCTTCACCTCTAACATCTTGGCCCCTACCTCTGGCTGCCTGACCCATGCCTCTGGTTGGCTGAGCAGGTAGTGCAGCAACTGGTGCTGGAATCATGGCACGAGAACCCTGATGATGTGGCTGAACACCCAATAACCTCGGACAAGTCCTCCTGATATGCCCATAACCACCACACTCGAAACATCCATCCTGATACTCTGGCTGTGGAAACTGTGACTGACCCAAATGGGCCGGTGACCACGATAATAACTCAGAATAAGAGGTGCACTGATAGGATCTGGTGGTGCACTATAGGCTGGCTTCCCAGAAGGAGGCACATAAGGACCACGAATCCCTAAAACATTGTGGGATACCTGAAGTGCTGAATGGAATGGCCTAGGAGGATGGCCTCTACCAAAAGTACCCCTGCCTCCAGACAAGGCACAACTGAACCCACCGGAATGGTGAGGTCTCTTGTCTGACCCCAGACCTCCCTGTCCAAGAACCATATCGACTTGCCTGGCGACATTGGCAGCCGCCTGAAAAGAAATCTCACTCCTAGTCTCCTTAGCCATCTGCAATCTAATAGGCTGAGAAAGTCCCTCAATAAACCTCCTCACTCTCTCTCTCTCTCTCTCTCTCTCTCTCTCTCTCTCTCTTTGTAGAAAGCAGAAGAATAGCATGACGGGACAAATCCACAAAATGGGTCTCATACTGAGTAACAGTCATGCTGCCCTGCTGGAGACGCTCGAACTGACGGCGACGTTCCTCTCTCAAGGTGATAGGCAGAAAATTCTCTAGGAAGAGATAAGTGAACTGGTCCCATGTAAGAGCAGGGGAACCAGTTGGTCTGGTCAACAAATAATCCCTCCACCATTTCTTGGCGGAACCAATAATCTGAAAAGCAGCAAAGTCGACCCATCGGTCTCCAATATACCCATATTCCGAAGAACCTCATGACAGCTATCAAGATACTCCTGGGGATCCTCTTAAGTAGCACCACTGAAATGGACTGGAAAGAGCTTAGTAAACCTATCCAATCTCCATAAAGCCTCAGAAGACATATCTGACACATCACCGGGCTGTACCGCAGTAACCGGCTGAACTACTCCGACTGGATGAGTTGTTGGAGTTTGCAACTGCGGAGCTATCTGCTCCAGAGTGTGAGTAGTAGGAGTCTTGGCTCCTCCTCCAATTTGAGAGATAGCTGGTGCCACGGGGAATGCACTAGTCTTGGCCACACTCTCCATAAGGCCCACCAATCAGACCGAAGCATCCTAAAGCACTGGGGTGGAAATAAACCCCTCCGGGACCTGAGCTGGTCCGATAGGAATAGTATGAGATGGAACCTCCTCATTGAACTCTACCTTAGGCTCCACGGCTGGGGCTACTGCTCGGGCTCTAGGCTGAGCCCTACCCGTGCCTCGGCCTCGACCTCTGCCCTTCGTAGGAGCTGTTGCTGGAGGCTCTGGATGCTACTCAGCTGAAGAAGCGGTAGGCGTTCTCACCATCTGCGAGAGGTATGAGAGTTCAATCAATATTGAGAAAACAAAATCGCACGACAAAGTTTAATAAAAGTGAAATTTTTTCCTAACTTTATAGCATTCGGGAGATAAGCACAGACGTCTCTGTACCGATCCCCCAGACTCTACTAATCTTGTTCATGAACTGTGAGACCTAGGTAACCTAGTGCTCTGATACCAACTTGTCACGATCCGGAATTCCCACTGTCGGGACCGTGATGGCGCCTAACATTTTACTTTCTAGGAAAGACAACATTAGAGATCAACCATTTCTAAACCCCTTTTAGTGATTTATAACAATTAAGCTACAATAAGTAGAAGAAAAATACGGAAATCTATAATAGTCTTAACATTTCTACACAACTACCCAGAATCTGGAGTCACAACCCACGAACATTCTAAGATTTACTACAAACATTTGTTCGAAAGAAGTACAAATGTTTGAATAAAGGAAAAATAGTAAATAGAAAGGACAGATGGGGACTTCAGGGTCTGTGAACACCGACAGAACTACCTTGAGTCTCCGATAAGATGAAGCCAACAGCTAACTCAGGGTCAACTCGATCCAACATCAAAATATGTGCAGAAAGTACAGAGTGCAATATCAGTACAACCGACCCCATGTACTGGTAAGCGCCGAGCCTAACCTTGACGAAGGAGTGCCGAGGCTACAGTGGGACACTCATAATAAACCTATATACAGTGAATAATAATGATAGAAAAGAAGACAGGATATCGTAAAAATTGCAACTTGCAAGGAATAAATACAGGACTGTTACGCCTCGCAATATTACGTCAATACTACGCTCCGCAGTAATAAGATACGACGATGTTGCACCCTGCGGTATTTTACGTTGAATTTGTCGTAAGGTAACTAACATCAGTCCACGAAAAAAAAATATATTTGGGGATTATAAGGATTATGCTATTTCACAAGTGATTAGTAAATTCGTGAAAGTGAGAGGGGAAGCAAGTTGGAGAAAATGAATTTCGTTGAACTTGGCATTTTGGGATAAAATATGGCCCGAGCTAAAATACCGGGTATTTATGGACTAGTGCCATACAAGGTATTTTTGAGTTATATTCCATAGTAACAGAGGTATATACAATTAGTCGCACCCATTCCAGATATGCCCTATGGGGGTTAATATAAGTAGTATAAGAAGTTATGATGGATGAACCGGCTGTGACAATCGATATTTTCGAAGGATATTGCAAATGTGCTAATAGATCTCCTTATGAGATACCCAGATGGTACACTTTAAAATAGTTCAGCCAGATATGAGTACTACAAAGACATGCACTATAAGCCTTGAAGGGATCCATATTACCTTAGTGTGGCTTGCATCCCTAGTAAAGCGAGAACGTTAAGCAATTTGAAGAGCCAACTGGATGGAGCAAAGGAAAGCTAAAAGTGAAAGAATGTCGTATTGAAGTTTTCACAAGAAAAGGGATATGCAGAAACATTAGAAGAGTAAAAAGAAGAGAGAGAAGGAAGCATTATGAATAAGGTATGATACATTGATGAAAACGGTAGAGTGTTACAAAACCTATAGTCAAATGAAGAAAGAGGCGAAAGGTGATGGGCCTTAAAACAACGAAAGAGTATAGGCCATAAGGTTATATCCTCATTTCGAGAAATAAGTTCTTAACTCCAACGCGACTACCAGAGGGGAGAGTTAATCCCCAGAGTAACAGAAATCAGTATGGACTGGCAAACTAGATAAACTAAATATGAATTAGGGACTGAATATTGGGAAGTACTCGGCATCATGGGAATTTCATATTTCGTTCTGGCGGTAATAGAAGGGACCACAGAAGAAGATTCACGATGAATACAGAGAATAGTCATTCGGAGAGACGCTTCCCTAGAGCAAGCAATGTGAGAAAAGTTAAGCTTAAGAGAGTGTATATGTCAGTTACGCTAAGTGTCACCCTCGCGAGTAAGGGAATTTGTCATCCTTGGTAATGAAGAATTGCCGCAAGGCGAGTAAGGATCATTGATGTTGAGAAAAGACGCCAAAGATGAAGAGGTAAAATAAATATAGGAAGATCCTCGTGGCTTCAGTTTTTAGTACATCCCTAAAGGGGGGAATATCGAGTAATGTGGCATTAAGCCAGAATTAAGTGGTTCTACTGACTAAGGAATGGTAAAGGAAGAGTGTGATATATGAAAGAGGAATGGGATGGCACTTATCCAAATCTTACAAATACACTACGATTCAAGAATATTATGCAAGCAAGATGTCAAGGAGAGGAAGTAAAGGTTCCTGCCCGAGCTGTTATTAATAAATAAGGAGCCAGTGCGAGACGTAAGTTAAGAAAATGAAGTAACCCAAGAAAGATTACGAGGAATATTGATATGAGAATGGGACAACGAGTAGTTAGTAATTGGTCAGGAAGATCCCAGTTATGAATAAACAAGAGGTTACAGACGAATCATCAGATCGTGTGAGATAAACATAGTAGAACCCAACATGGAGAGTTCAGCCTCGAAGAATATCATTATAATACTTGAGATGTATTCAAATAAGAGTCGGGGTAGTTAAAGATACGTATGAATGTTACGGGGATAAAAGAAAGTGCCACTGGGAAGGCAGTCAAAATATTAGTTCAGAAGCAACCATACAAGCACAAGGGCATGGAAGTAAGAAACTATGGATGATTATAGGCAAGTAAGGACATCAAAAAAGTCTATACTAATCTCACAACTTTACGAGATTCAAGGGTTCTCCCTAAGTACTACAACGAAAGACTAGCTGAGGAGATAAGAAAGAAGGCTTCAACCTAAGCACAACGACTTAAAGAGGAAATGGTCATATAACAACAATATCGCAACAACATTGTAAGCATTCCAAGGGAAAGTGGCACCTACCGTGGCTAATGAACGGGAAGTAAGAATTAAAAGTAATATTCGAGATCATATGAGTTGTATGAAAACTCTAGCAAGTGTGGGCACTAAGATAAGCTAAGTATGGACGCAACAAGGGGACATAAAGACCAGGGAAAGTAATAGCTTACGTTGAAAGAAAGCTAAGATGGAACGAAAGAATTATTTGATCAAAGATCCAGGGTTAGTATGCTATGGATACACTCAAGATTTTGGAGCATTATCCAGGCAACATATTTGTTAATAATCAGGAGTCTGATTACTGGACCAAGAAAAATTATAGAAGTTGTGCTGGAGAACATGACATAATCACTCTTAATATTAGATATTTAAGAGAAATAACACAACAATCATAATCTATAATGGCTCTATAAGAAAGCCAGTTAGAGGAAGTACCAGCCTCATAAGAAGTCAGTACGAAGCTCCTACTGGTTTGTGTATGTACCAGAGGTGCGAGTATTATAATAGAGCTTCAAGTCATGGACGAGAATTACACCTAGGTGGAAGGGAAGATATGAAAAGAGATAGAAGATACGATACGAGATTTTAAGGTAAATAAGGTAAAGGTGAACAACGTACGAGATGCTCAAAGGCAGAAGATCGTGAATAGTCCATACTTTGGATAAAAGGCTATAAGTACAGGGATCCAATAACCGAGAATGATAGCGGCATGTCTTCCAGCCTATGATTTCTAAGTACTGAGAGATCTAGTTAAGATAATAGAGAAAAGTTGGAGATGATGTGATGTCTTGCTTTATGTTCCAGAATAACATAAGGAAATCTATAGTGCAAGCAAGTTGAAGGAATGTTTATAAATGGATATGTATAGGTCGCAAGCTAATGGTAGATTGACAAGTTTTAAGAAAACATAAGTAAGGATGAGGAAAGGCAAGTGAAAAAGAATGGATAAGTCTTTAGGATTAAGCCCGTGAATACCAGAAGAGCAGACAATTTCTCTATGTTATACAAAGCTCACTATAGCTCTAATGAACTCAAAAGAGTCGAAGATTAATAGCATTTAGAAGGAATGTAATGCTGACCTGGGAATAAAATGAGGGTATAATTGTGACAGATAAAGGATGATGTTTGGGCCTTCGTTTGAATAATGAATTGAAGAAAAAAAAAAGAAGAGAAGAAGAAAATATTTCGCTGGCGGCACGAATTTAGGATACCCCCATAAGATGAATCACATTGAGACACTATGAAATACGATTGTGGAAATCACTTCGGATATTACTTGAGGTAACGTAAGCCCTAGTGGCAAAGAATTACGTAAGAATTTTCAAGTTGTCTGTAATATATTGTAGATCAATATTAATGTGAATCAACAATAGATGGACAAAATTCACAAAGTATGAGATGAGATTGGACCGTCATTCTAAAGATGAGCAGTAATGAGGAAGCATTAAAGGACTTAAATTTATACATATGGAATAAGCAACGAGAGTAAGCTGGGATTTGGTAGCAGACCTCAGCAACGATAAATTAAAGTAAGAGTTATGGTAGTAAATTCATACGGATGGCTAAACGAACCTATGAGATGAGATATAATAATATTCGTGAATTCAACAAAGTACCGAGCGTAGAACTTCATTATACTCATATATGCCCAAAGGGACGTCTTATCAAGCTCTACATATGAATCCTAGAGATTGGGCACACTTACAAGGTCAAAAATTGTATAGGCCGCATGATGAAAGGTAGTAACATTTACGAGATTAGGAAAATTTCGACCACAGGTCATGATAGGAGCAAAAAGACTAAAAGGGGAAATACCCTAGACTTTGGATTGATTCACAGAACAACTGCTTAAATGGCAAGAAAGGGTATTAAGGTATTCATAAGAGCTATAAGTTATGAAAATGATAAGAGCATCAGTCAACATTCGAGGACGAATGTTCCAAAGGGGGGGAATGATGTTACACCCCGCAATATTACGTCAATATTACACTCCGCAGTAATAAGTTACGATGATGTTGCACCCTGCAGTATTTTATGTTGAATTTATCGTAAGGTAACTAACATCAGTCCACGAAAAAAAAAATTATTTGGGGATTATAAGGATTATGCTATTTCACAAGTGATTAGTAAATTCGTGAAAGTGAGAGGGGAAGCAAGTCGGAATTCATTAGAAAACTTAGTAAGGTTTCAAACCAAAAACGTGAAGACCAACAACTTTCTGCCCTGAATTAACTTGGAAAGAGATTTCCTTAGCTAAATCCATTTCAAATTCCTTAGATTAAACAACATTCTGCCTTGGATTTTAAAATCCAAGAACTTGGAACAGAAGTTGCTTCGTCCAAAATTATTTAGCCAAAGTTCGATCTGAAATTCAAAGAACAACAACAATCTTGTTTAATACAAGCCTAGGTTCGTTCGTATTTCACAAGAAGCAAAATGTTTCTTTTCGTTCAAATTATTTCAGAAACAGGTATGTTAAGGCTATCCCTTGTTTCTTTTGGAATGGTCTAAATTATACTGCAGAAACGAGAAAATATACAGTTTCTATAAATTACTCTATTCACAGAAATAGTAGGGGTGTCTATATTATTGATTCCCCATGAGAATTATCATTATTTTCTGTTCATGGGTCTCAGAATAATACGCAGTTGGAAAAGTTTATCAGGAAGGAATATTGAGATTATTACGTACTTTTCATGCATTTCATACATGTGCATTGACCTATGACCAGATGGCGTTATATACGCGTATATATGTAAATATATGTATATGGGATATGGGAAAAGGTTACGGCGTTATATACGCACCACCACCTGATCAGCTGGTATATGATGATGATGTTGCCCACAGTGGCTGAAATATGAATCAAACGTCGTTATATACATATATATATATATGATTCAAACAACGTTATATACGTGTATATATGTATGTATATGTATATAGGATATGGGAAATATTATGGCGTTATATATGCACCACCATCTGATCAGCTGGTATACGATGATGATTTTGCCCACAGTGGCCGATATGATATGACGGGATGCCCTCAGAGGCTGATGATGTTATGAAACATATACCTATGCACGACATGACATTCATACGCATATGCATGATGCTAAAAGTGATTTATTATTTACAAAGTTATCCAGACATACAGGTTGACTCGTTTACTCTATATCTCTTCCATGTCTCTTATGTATTTATTTATGTGCCTTACATACTCGGTACATTATTCGTACTGACGTCCCTTTTGCCTGGGGACGATGCGTTTCATGCCCCCAGGTCCTGATAGACAGGTCCAGAGCCCTCCAAGTAGGCTATCAGCTCAGTGGAAGATGTTGGTGCTCTCCATTTGCTTCGGAGTTGCTCGTTGCTTAGTATGATTTAGACACGTATTGTTTGGTAAGGCGGGACTCTGTCCCGATCTTTATGATATTTATGTACTCTTAGAGGTTTGTATACATATGTCATGTATATAAAGGATTGTACGGCCTGGCCGGCCTATATTTTGAGTTTATAATGGATTATGTTGGCCTATTAGACCCGTATGTCATTTGTATGTAATGATGTAATAAGAAAGATACGTTACATTGGTACTTGGTTGGATAAGGCACTGAGTGCCCGTCGCGGCCCATCGGTTTGGGTCGTGACAAGGACCCAACATGATCCATCAATATTCAGCTATAACCAATCCTTAAGTGCCATTCAAAACTACCGGAGAACTTACACAGTCGAAGAAAGAACATAAACACATAAACTGTTGTGGTGCGCAACCCGATCCCACCGTACATATCACAATCCTCCCTTATTTCTTATTAATATCATAAATAACAAAATATAGATAAATTGTTGTGGCACACAACCCGATCCCACCATATCATAATAAACACAATCACGGTTCACCCTTATATCACCACATTCCACCCTTACTACACATGTTGCAACGTGCAACCCGATCCCATCGTACAATAACAATTCACCCTTATTCCTCCTCAAAATTTCACCCTTATTTCACATGTTGCGGCGTGCAACCCGATCCCACCATATTCATATCAATCACACATGAAGTATAGAAGTTTCACAAATTAACACAAAAACCCTTATCAATACTTAAACTTCAGAACAAGGCAACTGAAAATCTTATACTCAATAAAACTCTACACAAGTAATACTACTCAGCGAGACCAATCCAGAATATCACTAAAACACAATTAAGAATAACTTAAACAAGTAATAGGGGATAAGGAAACTACGGTACAACAATTATCTTCAACAAGGAGAAACAATATCAAACATGTAGCAATTATGCATGGAAATACTAGGCATGTAACAGTTAAAGTAGGGAAGGAACAATATAAAGAGAACGGAAAAGAAACAAGCAAAACATATAAATTGGCGGTGCATAAGTACTCGTCACCTCACATATACGCCGCGCACATGATTTTTCATATATCAATTAAGGCTAGGATTCTGAATCCCTCAAGTTAAAGTTAGGCACAATACTTACCTCGATCCACATGCCACTCACTGTTCAATTACCGCTTTTCCTCTAGATTCCACCTCCAAACCACTCGTATATAGCCATAACTAACTGGACCCCCAAAAAGTCAAAAAATGGACCCCCGGCTCGTTTGGTCAAAACTCAAAATTCGGACCAAAACCCATTCACCCATTTACCCCCGAGCCCGAATATGCATTTAGTTTTGAAATCCGACCCCAAATTGAGGTCTAATTCCCAATTTCCCAAAAATCCCTAATTCTACCCAAACCCCTAATTTCTACCATGGAAATCCAAGATTTTAGGTTGGAATTCATGAAATGTAATAGGAGATTGAAAGAAAGTGGGTACGGATCACTTACCAAAGTTTTGGGGAAGCATTGGTCTTGGAGAAATCACCTCTAGGGTTCTTGGGTTCGAAATTTTCAAGACTGGGAGAAAAATACCGTCTAAGTCTCTTTTCATCAGCTGCAAATGTCGCAAATGCGACATGGGCTTCGCAAATGCGAAGCCCACAAATGCGAAGCTCGCAAATGCGAGAAAAGTTACGCAAATGCGAACTCCTTGCATCTATGCTGCCTTCGCAAATGCGAACAACTTGTTTGGAATTGCGAACATTGAACCATCGTAAATGCGACATTAATCTCGGAAATACGAGAATCCCAATCCCAGCCCATGCTCGCAAATGCGACTTCGCAAATGCGAGGCTCGCATTTGCGGGCCAGACCTTGAAAATGCGAAGTATGTAGATCTAAAGCACATCAACTATGGTTTCTAAGTTTATTTCACTCTGTGGCCTATCCGAAACTCACCCGAGCCCTCGGGGCTCTAAGTCAAAAGTACACACAAGTCAAAAAATATCATACGAACTTGCTCACGAGATCAAATCACCAAAATAACACCTACAACTACGAATTTAGCATCAAATCAAATAAAAATTTTCAAGAAAACTTTTGAAATTCCTATTTTCACAACCGAGCTTCCGAATCACGTCAAACTGACTCCGTTTCTTACCAAACTTCACAGACAAGTTATAAATATTCACTTGTACCAGGCTCCGAAACCAAAATACGATCCCGGTATAAAACAAATGCCAAACATCAATAGATTCTTAAAATCATTTAATTTTGAGACTTTTAATTTTCAACAAAAAGTCATATCTCGAGCTAGGGACCTCAGAATTCGACTTCGGGCATATGCCCGGGTCCCATATTTCAATACGGACCCACCGGGACTGTCAAAATAAGGATCCAAGTCTATTTACTAAAAACGTTGATCGAAGTCAACTAAAATTAATTTGTAAGGAGAACATTCTTTTTTTATCAACTTTCAACATAAAAGCTTTCCTGAAACATGCCCGTACTGAGCCGCAAATCAACGAGCGTTAAAATGAGATTTTTAAGGCTTAAGAGCACAGGATCGAGTTATAAAACACAAGATGACCTTTTGGGTCATCACAGCAACATCAACAGCCAACATCTGCACGCAAGGTGCAGAAGTGTAGTATGAGTACAACCGACCCCATGTACCTAGTACGTAACAAACATAACCTTAGGTTAAAAGCAGTGACGAGCTAACATAAGGTCGGGTCCAATACCAATATCCCATAACAGTTCATGACAACATAATACAAGTAATAAAAGGGGTATCTCAGAAGTAAAAAAAGGCCCAACTCATTCAGAGTTCCAGAAAATAGTCATGCTTTTCAAGTATCTCAGTGAAAACCCAAATATTTTACCGAAAATGCCAAATATACGAGTAAGTTTGTAAACTATAATTTTTCCAAATATTCTTTACACAAAAAATAAGTTGTTTCATTTTCTTTCCAAATAGAAAGTGTGAAATACCTCTCTATACCCACATATCAATATGTATAAAAGGTCATGAATGATGTGATACCGCACAACATGAAGAAAAATGTATTTCTATGCCTATATGTCATGTGTGCATGCCAATGCCATGTATTTAAGAGGTGAATCATGTACTCACACTCTCAGAGTACTCAATCTCACTGTCTCACACTTTGAACTCATCATGCTCAACCACTCGGTACTATATATGGCCCATACGGCCCAGGGAAGATCCATCCCGGAATATATATATCACTGACCATCAGTCACTCAGTACCGAGGAAGGCCAATCCAGCCCCGTGGAGAAGATCTATCTCCAGGTAGATAAATGCTTCGGACAAGATCCACATCCAGGAAAGATCTATCCCTCAATATTATCAACCGCACTCTCTAGGGGTGTGTACAGACTCCGGAGGGGCTCCTACAGCCCAAGCACTATCATAAGCTAGATCGAGGCATAATTCAATATAACATGTTGCGGCGTGCAACCCGATCCCATAACTGTCACTCATAATTAGGCTCTCAGCTCACTCAACCATCAATCTCTCCAGTTTCACTCACGGGCTTACAATGTCATGAAACTAACCCGACAACAATGATATGATCTATCAATAAACAACAATTGAGACTGAGATATGATACGAATGCATGAATATAACTGAGTACGAAATATCAATGAAATCAGTGAGATGACAACAAGAAACGACCACTATGGGTCCTAACAATATCAGCATAAAGCCTAAACATGATATTTAGCATGATTGACAGCTCAGTTACTTTATCATATGGTGAAAACATAGATATCAACAAAATAGGGCCATTATACAGTCCCATGGAAATAACAAAGTCACAATTCACAAGGTGCACGCCCACACGCCCGGCACCTAGCATGTACGTCACCTTAATACCAATTACATAACACGTAATTCGGGGTTTCATACCCTCAGCACTAAGTTTAGAAAAGTTACTTACCTCGAACCAGCCAATTCCAATACCGAGCAAGCCAAGTGATGCTCCAAAAATGCCATCCCGCGTATCGACCTCCGAATGATTTGAAACTAGCCAAAAGCAACTCAAATATATCAATTAACGCCAAAGGAAACAAACCCAATTGATAAAAATTGAATCCTTAATCAAAAACCCAGAATCGACCCAAAAATCAAACCCGGGAGAGCACCTCGGAACTCGACGAAACTCACAAAATCCGACAACCCATTCAATTACGGGTCCAATCATTCTAATTTTATCCATTTCCAACATTAGAAACATTTTTGATAAATTCCCCTAATTCTCCAATCAATATATGGATTAATTCAGAAATCAACTTCTGTGATCATATTAAAATACAAAAATTGTATTTGTATACTTACACCCATGAAAAGACGAGAAGAACATCACAAAAATCACCTAAATCGGAACTCTAGAACTCAAGATATGCTAAAAATACCAAAAGAACGCAGCTTGATTTTTTTATACACAGGGATTTTCGCTTTTGCGACAAAAACTCCGCACCTGTGCTTTTTCAGCTATCATTTCTGCTTTTGTGGACCATTTTTGGCACCTGCGGGGTCGTAGATGCGGACCCAATTTTTCATCTACGAAGCTCCAACACCAGCTCTCTTCTCCGACAGTAAAATGAGCATTACTCCCTCATATAATGACCAAATTCGACGGTTCATTTTTCTATGACTCCATAATTAGGATACGGATCTTATGCTTCAATTAAAATAGAAATTAGAGCTTATTTGCTTAATGTGGTACAATTTATGATTGAAGAAACGACGTCAAAACATAAAAAACAAGCGCAATACAACCCAAACCTATTTGAAATTCACCCGAGCCCCTCGGGACCTCGTCCATACATTCCAATAAGTTCCATAACATAACATGCACTTAATCGAGGCCTCAAAACACACACAACAACCTCGAAACGATGAATCACACCTCAAATCATACTTAAATGAACTTTGAACTTTCAATTCCATAATTCGTGCTGAAACATATCAAATCATCCCGAAATGAACCCAAATTTTTCACACAAGTCCCTAATGACATGACGAAGCTATTCCAGGATGCCTGTTGTTTTGTAGCTGGATCTCCAAGTTTTTGGAATGCTCCAAATTCGACTTGAGAATCTAAATCTGGGTCAATACCAGCAAAAACATCTCTGAACAAGGTTCTAGCACCATGCCAAATGTGTCCGAGGAAGAAAATCCCAGATTCCATCGTTGCGGCAATCTGGTTCACTAGTACTACCAAAATGTCTCATGCTTACGTTACTGTTATTGATGGTTTGATTATCTTGGACCACAGCTCGTCAAAACCACTAAATTCATAACATAAAAACGCATTGTGGAATACTCGAAAGCTTCTTTTTTTAGTCCAGCAAGGTGGTCAACATAAAATAAAAAAGCAGAAAGAGAAATGAGACTGGAGGCGACTGAGCACAACCCAACAAGAGTCAAGCCCAGAAAGCGTGGCAAGTCATTCGCCAAGGCCATTACCAACAACAGGATTATGTTCGAGATGTTAACTTGAAATCTCGATGAATCGAAGAGAAAAGCATCTACCCTTTCGAAAAAGGATGGAATGGAGACCTGTCTTCCTTGATGAGTGGGAGAGGTAGCCGAACTAGGATATCACTACGGACAAGGACTGCGAGCGTTGCCACCTCCTATTTGAGGTTTTTCCTCGCCCCACAAGCACCCAACCTTCCTTTTGATCTTGCTTCGGTTTGCCTCTATTCCAATAGAACATGAAGTCTCAAGCCAGTAACACGATAGCAGTCCATTCAATCCATCAGTCAAGCCTTTACAGGTCATCTTGAAAAAGGATGGATAAACTTTATCGAAAAAGGATAGGAAAACAGGTGCTCTTATTGGATGTCACGGGAGAAATCCCGATGGCTGAGAGGGTCATACCCTTCTGAGATGTGGAGCGTACCAACTTCACCATTGCAAGTTACATCTCTATTTGCGCACATTGGAGAAAGTGCTCTGCTAGTGAAATCGGCCCATTGACACCTATAATTGTTTCAACCAAGGCCGAGCACTCTTCTCGTATTTTTGGACGCATTTTAGTGGGTTGGTCTGGTATGAGAAGTTATGGGAAAAATTATTTGGTCAATTTTTTGAATAAAATCAACTGAAAGGGAAATCATTTCGCCCTTTTTTATTTAATTTAATTTAATTACACATCGTAAACCTATACAACAATCTATGTCACATGTTTGATGGTCGCTAACGCACACAAAACCAATCTCATAATTATTTTTTCCTTGTTCCCTAAAAGGGGATTCGCATAAAATCGGAAGAAATTTGCTGTCCGGTTCATTGAGAAAGAGATTAAGAAGTTGATCCTGAAGATTCGCTTTTAACTCTAAAACTTTGATATCGAACAACTCATTATTTACTGGTGATAGAAATTCAATCGGAGTTCGGGTTTCATTGATTTCTTCTCGGTGCAAACAAAGGTTTGGAACCCTAGGACTCTTTCTCGTGAACTAGGTTCAGTCAAATAAATAGATGGATCGCCGTCCCTGACGCCTCAATTCAAATGGAATTGAAAAGACTTTTTTTATATTTATAAACAATGTGGCATCTCGAAAGTTTGAATTTCTCCCTTCTAGTTACCGCCCCGTGGGTTCCTTCACTTCAAACCAGACTTTTTGAGATTTGAAGATACATTAGTTCATAATTTATAACTAACTCGAATATTTTTTATTTTTTGACTCAATTTCAGAAAAAATAAAAGGTGACTTTCTTTTCCTTTTCACTTCTTCCTTTAGAACTTCTTGTAAAGCGGAAGGGTAGGCCTTTGGCACCAGCTACTTCTTCGAGCTGAGTGGGGTCGCGCCCCTCCCTTATTATAATAAGAGAGAGCGAAAGACGCTAGGCACACTCTTATTTAAACCTTTCCAATCTCTCTTAGCTCCCGACCCAATGGAAATTCTAGTTCCCAATCGATATTGATTTATTCAATTGCGGATAAACAAACAAACCTTTCGTCGTTAATCTTCGGAGGCTTCACAACTGATTCAGCAACAACCATTTTTTCTGGGAAACTTTCATATGAGTGTGTTCTTTCTTTTAATCCACTTTAAAAGCCGAGACGGCGACGGGTTCTCTGCCCCTGCGGGGATGGAGTGACATAATTTTTTTCGAGAATTCAAGAGAAGGTCATGGCGAGACCGTCCGACTTCTCGATGACCGAGTAAGAGAGGTTTTTACTGCTTTCTATTCTCTCCAGCACTCTCAGACTGATCATCTTGCTGCAACAAAGCAAGCTTAGAGGGGAAGGTCACCCGAGAGGTTCGGTTGCTTGACGTATGTCGTTGGTGCTGTGGGTGTGAGTCTTCTAATGTCAACTCTCTGGTAGGCCAATCGATCTCTTCTTACAAAAAGATGAGAGATTTTCAAGGTATCCAGTTAGACCCCCCGGGTAAAAGAGATCTATCCATTTTAGCCACCCTTTCCATTACTGATCTAGTTACTCTTGCTATCTAACCTGACGAAGACTCGCTTTCGCTATGGCTCCGGTGGGTTCCCTTAACCAAGCCAATGCCTATGAGTTTCTTTCTGATCGAAATCCGACGAATCAATGAAATTTTCTACCATGCAATGCAACATGCAAGATCGAAGAATTTTATGAAGGTGACTCTGCAGACAGCTGAATATTTTTCAATAGAAAAGAATAGCCAAACCAACCCAGCTGGCCGTTCAATCTCAGAGATCTTATCGGCCAACAAACCGGAGACGGACGACCACGGTCCCGGCCTTACCAGCACCGGAGGTGTACTAATCAATGAACCCACAAAACCAACTTTCTTTTATGACAAAATAATTCCCTGAATCACAATCCTAATCCGATATCCTCAAAGTTAACTTCCGGTCAAACTTATGAACTTTCCAAACCTTCAAATATCTAATTTTTGCCAACTTGTGCCGAAATCTTCTAGAAACATCCAAACGCAAATCCAGACAAATGCCCGAGTCCAAAATTACCATCCAGACCTAACAGAACCATCAAAACTCCGTTCCGGGGTCAAATTCACAAAAAGTCAAACTTGGTCAACTCTTTCAACTTAAAGCTTCAACAATGAAATTCATTCTTCCAAACCGATTCCCAATAACCTGAAACCAAAATCGACGATTCACATAAGTCATAATACACTCATACAGAGCTGCTCATGTTCGAAAACTACTGATCGAAGTGCAAATTATCAAAACGACCAGTCGGGTCATTACATATCCAAAAATACAGACCTTCAGAATGCATAAATACAAGTAAAAAAATAATTTATTCATATAAAAATTATTACACCCCATATTTTCGTACGTAAAAGTATGGCATAAGTAATTTTATGAAAACTCGGAAATGAGATATTACATTACGTATTTTCGTATGTTAAAGTTTCGTCGTAAGATAACCGATGTAAGTTCGGGAATGAGATTATTGTGTGATTATAAGTATTATGATATTTCAAACAAGTGATGAGTACATTCGCAAAGGTAAGAGGGTAAGTAAATTGAAGAAAGTGAATTTCGTCAAAATTCGGTATTTTGGGATAAAATATGGCCCGAGCCAAAATACTCGGTATTTATGGACTAGTACCATACAAGGTACCACATGGACATGATAGTAAGGTGTATAAGGTATGTGAAAAATGAGTAGTATTTTAAGTAAGTGGAAATAATATTTACTTATGTAATAATTGGGTAATTAATAATTTTTAGTGGGAGATTAATTAAAATCCTTGGATAACTTAAGAGCCTCACGTGACAGCCCACCCTTCAAACAAAGTGACTCATAACCCAAATTGAAAGGTGGCAACAAATTTGTACACATGTTTGCATGCACCGAAAGATTAGAATTCATAAATTCTTGGTTGGCCACTCATTTTATTAGTGACTTTGTGATAGGTAAAGTGGGAATCAATTTTGAACAGAAACTCTTGTTTAGTACATGTTTACCATTGATGATACTCCATTTCTAGTTGTTATGTTTTTCTGATGCATCCAGCTCATTAGCATGCCAATACAAGAACGTGGAATAGGTGAGAAGGATTAGATATCTCTTTCATGGATTAAAATAACACACAATGGAGCATTTAATTTCATAACATCTTAAGTTGACGTGATATTTTGTGATTCTAAGAGAATACGGTGCTATATTTCCCAAGAATATCATATGGATTTTCCGTACTCCAGGTATGTTAAGGCTATCCCTTCTCTCTTTTGGCATGGTCCGAATTATACTGAAGAAACGAAAAAATAAACAGTTTCTATAAATTACTCTATTCATAGCAATAGTAGGGGTGTCTTTATTCTAGATTCCCCCATAAGAATTATTATTATCTTCTGTTCATGGGTCTCGAAAATACGTATGTTGGTAAAGTTTATTTCATGATATTAATCAAAGGCATAACGGCCTTATGACGTACCGAGAGATTTTATTGATGTATTTCATATGCATTTCATGCATTTACATATGCACATTGAACCATGGCCAGATGGCTTTATATACGCGTATATATTTATATGGGATATGGGAAAAGTTTACGGCGTTATATACGCACCACCACCTGATCAGCTGGTATATGATGATGATGTTGCCACAATGGCTGAAATATGGTTCAAACGGCGTTATATACGTGTATATATGTATGTATATTCAAACAACATTATATAAGCGTATATATGTATGTATATATATGTATATGGAATATGGGAAAGGTTATGGCGTTATATACACACCACCACCTGATCAGCTGGTATACGATGATAATTTTGCCCACAGTGGCCGATATGATATGATGGGATGCCCTCAGAGGCTGATGATATTATGAAACATGTACCTATGCACGACATGGCATTCATATGCATATGTATGACGCTAAAAGTAATTTATGATTTACAAAGCTATTCAGGCTTACAGGTTGAGTCATGTGCTCTATATTTTTTCCATGTCTCTTATGTACTTATTTATGTGCCTTACATACTCGGTACATTATTTGTACTGACGTCCCTTTTTCCTGGGGACACTGCGTTTCATGCCCGCAGGTCCCGATAGGCAGGTCGAGAGCCCTCCAAGTAGGCTATCAGCTCAGTGGAAGATGTTGGTGCGCTCCATTTTCTTCGGAGTCGCTTGTTTGGTTAGTATGATTTAGACGAATATTTTTTGGTATGGCGGGACTCAATCCCGACCTTTATGACATTTATTCACTCTTAGAGACTTGTAGAAATATGTCGTATACATGGAAGATTGTACAGACTTGTCGGCCTATGTTTTGAGTTTATAAATGATTATGTTGGCCTATTAGGCCCATATGTCACGTGTATATGATGATGTAATAAGAATGATACGTTACATTGGTACTCGGTCGAGTAAGGTACCGGTAGCCCGTCGCGGCCCTTCGGTTTGGGTCGTGATAAAAGTGGTATCAGAGCAATTTTGTCTTAGGGAGTCTACAAGCCGTGTCTAATAGAGTGTTGTTTATGGGTGTGTCGTGCACCACACTTATAAGCAAGAGGCTATAGGGCATTTAGGACTGTCACTCTTTCTTCCTACTCTAGATCGTGTGGTAGAGCTCAGTTGTAAGAACTCGATTTCCTAAACTCTATCTTATTCATAATACGACGATGTCCACATCCAGAAAGACGCTTGATAAGAGATATAGTTGTGGAATAATTGAGTCAAAGGAACTCGATTTTGCATGATGCTTAAAATGAGTAAATGTAAGGTCTTCAGTAGATCATGTGTGTACTAAGACGTGTAAACCGCTCGATAAGGAGCCTTGAGGAAAGAATATCTATCCACCTATGGTAAAAGGAAATGAGAGATTTAGAACATAGGTACAAGCTTCAACAAGTAAAAGGAGCAGGATGAGAAGTGTACTGGGTACCTAGTTAATAAAGACTAACGATATTTTCAACCCAGGAAGAGAAAAACAAAGTGTGAGTTACCTTCAACAGTAATATAGATATGTATAATTGACCACACCCATCTCAGTTATGCCCCATTGGGGGCTAAAAAGTGTAGTTTAAGAAAAGGACGTGATATTAGGATCTGGCTGGGGTTAGAGTAACCCAAAATGGAGAATGGATGGTTTGTGTTAGTTGACATTTTTGAGGGATATTACAAAGGTGCTAATAGAACTCCTTGTGAGACACCCAAATGGTGCACTCTAGAATATTACAATGAGATGTAAATACTAGCATGATAAAAAAAAATTCAGAAGATAAGCATTGAAAGCCTGGAAGGAATAAATATTACCTTGATATGGTTCGTTTCCTTAGTACATCGAGAACGTTAAGAAACGCAAAGAGCCACTGGATGAAGCAAAAGGGGAGCAAAAAGCAAGAGAAAGTCTTACTGTAGTTTTCAGAATAATGTGATAGACATAATGTTAGTGGGAAGAAAGAAGAAAGTTAATGAAGCATTATGAGTAAAATATGATAAATGGATGACAACGGTAGATCAAAAGGACGTTACAGAGTTTATAAAATAAAGTGAGAAGTGACAGGCCTTGAGACAACAAAAGAATATAGGCCATAAAGTCATATTCTCATTTCGAGAAATAAGTTCGCAACTCTGGCGCGATTACCAAAAGGAAAAGTTAGACCCCAGAGTAATAGAAACTAGTATGGATTGGTGAACAAGGTAAGCTAAACATGAATTTGGGACTGAGTGATTGATAATAGTCGGCATCATGAGAAATTTCAGATTTTGTTCCGGCAATAATAGAATGAACAACAAAAGAAGATTCATGAGAAATTCAGAGAATGGTCATTCAGGAAGACGCTTCCCTAAAGCAAGCAATGTGAGCAAAGTTCAGCTTAAGAGACTATATGTTCCAGTTATACTAAGTGTCACCCTCGTGAGTAAGGAATTTTATTATCCTTGGTACAGAAGGATTACCGCAAGATAAGTAAGGGTCATCGATAATGTGAAAGGATGCCAAAGATGAAGAGATAAAACATATATAGGTAGGTCATCATATCTCTAAATCTTAGTACTTCCCCAAAGGGGGAAATATGGAGTGGCGTGATATTAAGTCAGAATTAAGTGGTTCTAGCAACGATTGAGTGGTAAAGAAGGAATGCGATAAAAATGAGAAAGGGATGAAATTTCACTTATTCAAGACCTACATATATGCTACAATTCCAGGACATTACACAAACACGGCATCAAGGAGATGAAGTAAGGGTTTCTGCCTGAGATATTATTGATAAATAAGGAGCCATTACGAGACATAGGTTAAGACAAAGAAAATAACCCAAGAAAGATTTCGCGGAATATTGATATGAGAACGGGACAACGAGTAGTTAGTAGTTGATTCAGGAAGAGCCTAGTTATGGCTAGACAAGAGGATACAAACAAATCAACAGATTAAGCAAGATAGACAGACCGAACTCCAACGTGGGAAATTCAGTCCCAGATATGACATTATAATATTTGAGGAGTATTCAGATAGGATTTGGGGTAGTTAAAGATACCGTATGAGTGTTATGAAAATAAAAGAGGGTCCCGTTGGGAAGACGGTCAAAACTTATACTTCAGTTCGGAAAGCAACTGTGCGAGCACATGAGTGTGGAGAGCCAGAAGGTCTCCCTAAGTACTATAATGAAAGACTAGCTGAGGATATAAGGGAGAAGGCTTCAACATAAGCAGAGTGACCTAAAGAGGAGATGGTCTTGTAACAAGAGTCTCACTACAACATTGTATGCACTCCATAAGAAAGTGGCACCTACCGTGGTTGATGAACGTGACTGAAAATCAAAAGTAATATTCGAGATCGCATGAGTTGCACAGAAATTCTGGCATGCGTTTATGCATGAAACAAGGAGGCAGAAAACCAGAAAAAGTAATAGCTTACGTTTAAAGAAAGTTGAGAAGGAACGAAAGGAACTATTCGACCAATGATCTAGAGTTGGTTACGTTATGAATGCACTTGCGATTTTATACATATATGTTGACAATTCTACAGTTGTAGAAGACTCCAATATAAGTTAAAAGGAAGAATTGAGTCCAGGTTATAGACGAGGAATTGGATTGCTAGAAGATTATATCCTGGATACTCTATAGAATCCATGAAGGACTAAAGTAATAACTAATACCATGAGCCGCAGATCGGAAGATAGATTAAGCCTACACGAAGGTTGATCAAAGTAAAGAGGAAACTAAATAGTAACATCAACTAAGTAAATCAGGAGTCTGATTATTGGATCCAGAAAATTTTAGACCTCATGATTGAGAACATTGCAGGATCACTCTTAAATATTAGAGGTACAAGAGAGATAGTACAGTAGCCATATTCTATAGGGGCATCAGAAGAGTACAAGCCTCATAAGAAGTCAGTGTTAAACTCTCATCGGATTATGTATACACTAGATGTGCAAGTATTATAATAAAGCTTCAAGCTATGGATGTGAATTAAACCTATGTGGAAAGAAGGTCATGAAAGGGATACAAGATGTGATGCAAGATTTTAAGGTAAGTAAGGTAAATGTGGATAACGTACGCAATATTCAAATTCAGAAGGTTGTGAATTGTCCATATTTTGAACAAAAGGCTAGAAACGCTGGGATTCAGTGTCCAGGAATGATAGAAGCGTCGTCAGTGGCATATCTTCCAACCTATGATTTTTAAATATCGAGAGATCTAGTTAATAAAGAAAATAGGAGTTAGAAACGATGTGATTTATCAATTGATGTTCTAAAATAACACAAGTAAATCTATGGTGCAAGCAAGTTGAAGGAAGGTTGGAAGCTAAAGTATGGTAGATCGATGAGATTTTAGGGAGACAGAAGTAAGGATAAGAAAGCGCAAGTGAGAAGGTGACGAGCATGGATAAGTACTCGGGATTAGGCCATGAAAACAAGAAGAAATGATGATTTCTCTAAGTTATACAAAGCTCAGTATAGCCTGACTAAAAACAAAGAAGTCTAAGACTAATGACATTTATAATAGATAGTATGTTGCCCTGGTAGGAGAATAAGGGTGTAATTGTGGTAGGTAAAGGATGACGTTTGAGCCTTCAATTGAGTTATAATTTGAAAAGAAAATGGGGATTTCATGAGTTGTATGGGATTAGAATAACCCCCAAAGGATGAATCACATTGGAATACTATGAAATACGATTATGGAAGTCTATTATCGCCCCCAGATGGATCAGTATAATCACTTCAGATATCCCCCGATGAGACGTAAGCCTTAGTGACTATGTATTACGTAAGAGGTTTTAAATTATCTATAGTAGATTGAATATCAACATTGATGTGAATCAAAAATGGATGGATAAAATTTACAGAGTATGAGATAAGATTAGGCAATTGAACAGTAAGAAAAAAGCATTAAAGGATTTAGATTTATGTATATAGGATAAGCAACGAGAATAACCTGGAGTTTGGTAGCAGTCCTCAGTAACAATAAGTCGAAGTAAGAGTTATGGTACATTATGACCTACCTAGATGTTGTAAAATCATGCGGATGGATAGTCAGGTCTATGAAATAAGATAAAGCAATATTAATAAATTTGACAAAGTAACGAGCAAAGAACTTCAGTACACCTATATATGCAAGAGGGACATCTGGTCAAGTTCTGCAGATGTTCCCAAAGTGAAGCCTAGAGATTGGCTAAAAGCTAAAGAGAAGAGTAGCGTAGGCGCACATACAAGGAAAACATCGTACATGTTACATGACAGAAGATAGCAACAGATTCCCACCACAAGTCGTGGTGTGAGAAAGAGGCCTAGAGGGGGGAATGCCTTGGCCTTTGTATTTGTTCAAAGCACAGTCTCCTAAATGGCAAGAAGAGTATTAAAGAATTCGCAAGAGATATGAGTTATGCGAATGATAAGTGCATCAATCAACATCCAAGGACGAATGTTCCAAAGGGGGGAATAATTTTACACCATATATTTTCGTACGTAAAAGTATGGCATAAGTAATTTTATGAAAACTCGGAAATAAGATATTACATTCTGTTATTTCGTATGTTAAAGTTTCGTCGTAAGGTAACCGACGTAAGTTCGGGAATGAGATTATTGTGTGATTATAAGTATTATGATATTTCAAACAAGTGATGAGTACATTCACAAAGGTAAGACGGTAAGTAAATCGAAGAAAGTGAATTTCGTCAAAATTCGATATTTTGGGATAAAATATGGCCCGAGCCAAAATATCCTGTATTTATGGACTAGTACCATACAAGGTACCACATGTCCATGATAGTAAGGTGTATAAGTTATGTGAAAAATGAGTAGTATTTTAAGTAAGTGGAAATAATATTTAATTATGTAATTAATTGGATAATTAATAATTTTTAGTGGGAGATTAATTAAAATCCTTGGATAACTTAAGAGCCTCACGTGGCAGCCCACCCTTCAAACAAAGTAACTCATAACCCAAATTGAAAGGTGGCAACAAATTTGTACACATGTTTGCATGCACCGAAAGATTAGAATTCATAAATTCTTGGTTGGCCACTAATTTTATTAGTGACTTTCTGATAGGTAAAGTGGGAATCAATTTTGAACAGAAACTCTTGTTTAGTACATGTTTACCATTGATGATACTCCATTCCTAGTTGTTATGTTTTTCTGATGCACCTAGATCATTAGCATGCCAATACAAGAACGTGGAATAGGTGAGAAGGATTAGATATCTCTTTCATGGATTAAAATAACACACGATGGAGCATTTAATTTCATAACATCTTAAGTTGACGTGACATTTTGTGATTCTAAGGGAATACGGTTCTATATTTCCCAAGAATATCATACGGATTTTCCGTACTCCAGGTATGTTAAGGCTATCCCTTCTTTGTTTTGGCATGGTCCAAATTATACTGAAGAAACGAGCAAATACACAGTTTCTATAAATTACTCTATTCATAGCAGTAGTAGGGGTTTCTGTATTCTTGATTCCCCCATAAGAATTATTATTATCTTCTGTTCATGGGTCTCCAAAATACATATGTTGGTAATGTTTATTTCATGATATTAATCAGAGGCATAACGGCCTTATGACGTACCGAGAGATTTTATTGAAGTATTTCATATCCATTTCATGCATTTACATATGCACATTGACCCATGATCAGATGGTGTTATATACTCATATATATATGTAAATATATGTATATGGGATATGGGAAAAGGTTACGGCGTTATATACGTACCACCACCTGATCCGCTGGTATATGATGATGATGTTGCCAAGAATGGCTGAAATATGGTTCAAACGGCGTTATATACGCGTATATATGTATGTATATTCAAACAGCGTTATATACGTATATATATATATATGTATGTATATATATGTATATGGGATATGGGAAAGGTTATGGTGTTATATACGCACCACCACCTGATCAGCTGGTATACGATGATGATTTTGCCCACAGTGGCCGATATGATATAATGGGATACCCTCAGAGGCTGATGATGTTATGAAACATGTACCTATGCACGACATGCCATACATATGCATATGCATGACGCTAAAAGTAATTTATGATTTACAAAGCTATTCAGGCTTACAGGTTGAGTCATGTGCTCTATATTTCTTCCATGTCTCTTATGTACTTATTTATGTGCCTTACATACTCGGTAAATTATTCGTACTGACGTCCCTTTTGCCTGGGGACGCTGCGTTTCATGCCCGCAGGTCCCGATAGACAGGTCGAGAGCCCTCCAAGTAGGCTATCAGCTCAGCGGAAGATGTTGGTGCGCTCCATTTGCTTCAGAGTCGCTTGTTTGGTTAGTATGATTTAGACGGGTATTGTTTGGTATGGCGGGACTCTATCCCGACCTTTATGACATTTATGTACTCTTAGAGGCTTGTAGACATATGTCGTATACGTGGAAGATTGTACAGCCTTGTCGGCCTATGTTTTGAGTTTATAAATGATTATGTTGGCCTATTAGGCTTGTATGTCACGTGTATATGATGATGTAATAAGAATGATACGTTACATTGGTACTCGGTCAAGTAAGGTACCGGGTGCCCGTCGTGGCCCATCGGTTTGGGTCGTGACAAAATATAATGTATTTGAGTGTAGTTTTTCATTTTATGTGACTAAAATAGCAAAGAAGAGAAGAAAGTTCGCCAGAGATGGTTAAGCAAAATACTGTATACATTATATTAAAGCTTAAAATGGAGACAAACAAAAACTCGTCCCTCAAATTTTCTCCGACGTAGCCATGGCCAGATCCGTTCGCCTAAGAGGATGAGCAAATAGTGGATGATGACGCCGACCGATTGTGACGATGACCACGATGATGAAGACGACGATTCTGCTAATTTGATGGAGAAGAGAGGATTGAGAATCTTGCTGATAGAGAGAGAGAGAAGGAAGAGAGAGAAAAAGAACATAATTAACATATTTCATGCCTCAATGGTAGGTATAAATAAATACATATTTTGCTATAGAATAAAAAAGATAGGTATAAGTAATAATATTTTGAAGTAGTTTTAATTTATAATAAATAAGGTGTAATATTTTGCTATAGGAGGTAAAAATTTTTGTATTCAACCGCAAGTTATTGTTGACTGACCCTCCTCTATTGTTAATTACCTAAATCCTCAATCCTCATCCTTTTTAATAGGAATTCCTCATTTGCTAAAAAGGGAAAAAGGGAAAAAAGGTTCCTTATGTTCTCTTTCTTTGATGGAATTAAATTATATTTTTGTCTTTTACTAAAAAGATATTGTTATTGTTCGTACTACTTTACTATAAAAGACCTAGAAAATTAGAAGTTGTAACACTTTGGTGTTATTTGCCTTATAATCCAGGCCTCATTTGTTTATGTTAAAATTAAGATGTTTGAATATAATAAACATGTAAATAGTAAGATGAAAGATTAAATTGTTTGAATCTGAATATACATCTTAATATTAAGATGTCTATTAAGATCTAAATACTGCATAATTAAGATGGTTTACTTTTTCAATATTTAATATATAAAACTTGTTTTTATTTATAAATTAATAAATATAAAATTGAAATAAAATGTTAATTAATTTAATAATATATTAAAAATATCTAATAGTTGGTGGTTGTGATGACTAACTGTGGTGGTTGTAGGTTGTGTTGATGGGCAAAGCTAGTTTTGGTTGATGGTGTGATTGTGGTACGGTGTTAATAGTTGGAAATAGTGGTTAACAAGGGTGGTTGATGGTGGTAACCGGAGGCGGCGACTAATATTTGCAGTACATAATGAGGACATCATTACCCAAAAACCCACAAAAAATCGTAATGACACCTAACCTCTATGACTAGGTAAGACAACATACAATAAGAATATCAAAACAACAATACGAAATTAATATGAATGAACTAACATAAATAGCAGAATAATGCTCCAACAATAGCACATACAATGATACATAATAGCAAACTTTCAAAAAGTAGTACAGAGTCATGAACTCTAAAATCGAATATAGAATATGTCTCTATAGTACAATATTGTCTGAATATAAAATAACAATATAAGATAAGGAAAGGGGACTCTAAGGGTTTGTGGCGTCCATGCAGCAGTACTGTAGCGACTTGGTCGGTTGGTTTGAGTATATTAGCTCCATATCTTCTATTTGATATTTTATAGATGTATATTTGTGATTACATGACTTACTAGGAGGGTTGATTTGTTTCCGGGGAAGTTATAAAGTGAATTGAGACACTTAGTCCCAAGGTTGGATGTTTAAGTTGTAAGAGTTGATCGGAGTTTTACTTTTGTGTAGATGACTGCGGAATAGAGTTTTGATAATACCAATAGCTTCATATAGTGATTTTGGACTTAAGCGTATATCCGTGTATGGATTTGAAGGTCCGTAGGTTAGTTTGGTACTTTTTGGAAAAAGTTGGAAAGTTGAAAGTTTGGGAGGTTGATAGATTTGACCGAGAATTAACTTTGATGGTATTGTGTTCGAATTTTGATTATGAGAGTTTGAATAGGTCTGTGGTGTCATTTGGAACTTGCATGCAAAATTTAAAGTCATTTCGAGTTGTTTAGTCTTGTTCGGCGTAAGTTTTGAATTTGGAAATTCGGCTTAGTTCCTTAGGCTTGATTTGTGTTACGATTTGTGGTTTCAATATTGTTTTGTGTTATTTGAGGCTTCGGATAAGTCCGTATTATTTTTTGGGATTGGTTGGTGTGATTAGACGGGGTCCCGGGTGCATCGGGTGTGTTTCAGATAGATTTCAGACCATTTCTCCATATTTTGAAACTGTTGATTCTCAGTTCTGGTTTACTTCTTTGCGATCGCAACAGGGAAGTCGCGTCCATGTAGGGTATGTTTGATGGCAGGTGAGTTTTTCTTTGTCTTCGCGAAGGTGTGATCGCGTTCATGTAGATTGGGGAGGCAGTGGCCTTCACGATCGTGATGAGGGGGACGCGTTCTCATAGAAGGAGAGGCTGGTGGCATGTCATGTTTTTATCCTTCGCGATTGCGTGAAGATGACGGTGTTCGCGTAGGCTTAGGAATGGAGTGCGCGTTCGCGACCAGGAGCTTGCGTTTGCGAAGGGCTTTTTTGGAGCAGTATTGATTTTGCTTTACGATCGTGAAGTTGGTCCCACGATCACGAAGGGTATGCTTGGGTCCCACTATAGCTGCTCTATTTTTGAAGGTTTTAGCTTTTTAAACATATTTTGAGTTGTAGATATCGTATTTTGGTGATTTTGGAGGGAATTTTACGATTTAGATTGCAATAGGTATTTTTTACCCGGATTTATTCATTATTCATGATTCCAACCTTATTTTTAGCATTTAATTGGTGAATTAAAGTGAAGAAATTGAGAATTTTAGTAAAAAAAATTTCTAAATAAAAAATTGATGATTTGAGGGCCGAATTGAGGTCGGATTTGGATGAAACACACATATTTGGACTCATAAAGGAATTTATGACTTTGTTTAGGTTCCAGGGTGCGAGCGCAGGGTTGAATTTTTTATTTTGGTCAAAGATCTTAGCATTATCGCTTGTAATCATTTCCTATGGCTTTTATTGATGATATTAAGTTATTTTGACTAGATTCGAGCTGTCCGGAGGTTGATTCACGCAGGAAGGGCTTATTAGAAGATTGATCCGACTTGATTGACCTAAACTTGATTGAGGCACTAGTTTCTTGAGTTATTTGTGTTAGCTACGTTCTATGGGTGGCGCACATGTGTGGGATTGAGCCTATGTGCGTGAACCAAGGTAATTATTCATGCTCGGGGTAGTGCATCTCGGGGTAGTGCATAGGCTATGTTATTCTTTGAGTTGCTCGTTAAACATCATGGTGTGATGTTTCTCCTGTTTGTACCCCTTTTGGTTACCTATTTGTACTATGTTCGAGGTTACATAAAAGTTAATCTCCTGATTGAACCTGATAACTGCTATTTTTGTGATGGATTTACCTGATTTGAGCTATGATAATATACTTTGCACATACATGTATTTTAGCATGTCACTTATACCTGTCAAACAGTATGAAATTTGATGTTCATTGATCATGTACATGTACTCCTATATATCTGCTTTCTGTGTGATATGGTTTGGACTAGTAGTTTGTGACCAGACCAGACAGATTGTATTGTTGAGCCGATGACATACCAGACGAATTGTGTTGTTCAGCCTGTGACCATGTCCGACAGATTGTATTGTTGAGCCTGTGACTATACTGAAGATTGTGTTGTTGATCATGTGAACACATCTGGTAGATTATATAGTTGAGCCTGTAACCACGACAGACAAATTGTGTTGTTGAGCCTGTGACCATGCCCGACGAATTATGATATTGAGCATGTGACCACGCGAGTGAAATATGATTATTGCACGTGACTATGCCGTTCAGTGTGTGAATATGGATCCATCCCATGAGGTTCGTCCTTTTATGTTTCTTCTTGATGGTGTACATGTGGATTGAGGAAAACTGATCAATGATTTCGTACGGTTATGGAAATATTTAGGAAAATCTGGCTAATATTTGTTTTGGTTATTGCATTTCATATTTACTTGCAATTTTCGTAGTTGTATACCTGATTTATTAGCATATCTTCCTTATATGCTGGATCGTTGATTGAGCAGAGTATGTTAAGCAATTATGTGCACCAAGATGGTTCTTTCTGAAATTTATGACTTGATCGTATTATTGTTCTGTACTTGTTGAAATTGTGGGCTGTACAGGTTATAGCGAGTATTATTTATAATTCTTGCCTCCATTACCTTGCCGATGTTAGTTATGATATTTTCTGAGCACATGGGGTCGGCTCTACTCATACTACACTCTGCACTTAATTGTGAAGATCCAACTGTCGGACCCAGTCACCAGTAGCTGAGGCTTATTTCTGAGTTGGTCACCTGAGAGACCAGGTACAACTGCATCTCGCCCACAATATTGGTGTCTCTTTCTATTTGTAATGTTGTTTTTAGTTCGGAAAGTATTGTTATTTATATTTTCAGACTTGTATTTCCGTTTAGAGCTCATGACTTTTTGTTACCCAGTTCTAGGGGATTTGTTATGTATTGACGTTGTCGTTTATGTAATGTTGAAGTCCTTAGACTTGTACTATTTTGTTATTTTAGTACTTATATTTTGTTTTTGTTATGTTTGGCTTGCCTAGAAAGTGAGTTAGACGCCATCACAATTGATTGGTAGTTTTGGATCGTGACAAGTTGGTATAAGATCCCTAGGTTCATCGGTTCTACGGGTCATGAGCAAGTTTAGTACAATATTATGGATCGGTACAGAGACGTCTATACTTATCTTTTAGAGGCTACCGAACTGTTAGAAAACTTCACTTTCTTGCATTCTTGTCGTACATATTTATTATTTCCGAAGTTTGAACCTTTACTCTTCTATTCTCTCACATTTGGTAAGGATACGCTCATCCGACAGGAGGAAAGATACCAGCACCACCAGTTAGGGTTGCGAGAGGCCGGGGATGAGGCGGTGCTCGCACTACAGCTAGAGAAGCACCTGTAGAGCCACCACTCGCTCCAGTAGAGAAGCAGGTTCCGGATACTATTGAGCCGGTAGGACTAACTCAGACACCGACGATACCTATTATTATACCTGATCTTCAGGAGGCCTTGACTTAGATCTTGAGTGTGTGCACGAACTTGGCCCAGGCTGGTATGGTACCAATTGTACCAGCTACCTCACAGTCCAGGGGAGGAGCCTACACTCCCGAAGCCCATACACCAGAGTAGCTAGCTCAAGTTTATCAAACACTAAGAGTGTTACTAGTTCAGCCAGTTGTTGTTTCTCGGGCTGAGGATGGCCCCCCTATGGCTGGTGAGTAGCAGAAGAGTTTTGAGTGATTTAAGAGGCTTGACCCTCCCGAGTTCAATAGAGGAGAGACAGAGGATGCTTAGGGTTTACAGGATCGGTGTCATCGGATTCTTCGCGACACCAATGGAGTTTCCTTTACTACTTTTCAGATAATAGGAGTGGCCTACAGATTGTGGCAGACCTATGAGTCAGGCAGGCCAGCTAGCGCAACAACGCTTACATGGCATGACTTCTTAATTCTTTTTTGAGAGAAGTTAGTTTCACAGACTCGCATAGAGGAGCTGCATAGGAAGTTTGAGCAGCTAGGCCAAGGGGTATGATTGTGACCCAGTACGAGATGAGATTTGCATATTTAGCATGTCATGTAGTAGGTTGGTTCCCACTGAGAGGGAGAAGATCAAAAGGTTCGTTGATGGCCTCAACTATAGTTTACATTACAGTTTGGATTAAGAGGCCGAGACAGATGCTAGGTTTGACTAGGTGGTTGGGATTTCTAGACGTTTGGAGTAGGTTGGCAGACTTGAACGTGAGGAGCGGGAGGCCAAGAGGCCTCGTGGTTTAGATGGTTTTAACAGTGCCTCATTTGGAGGCTAGTCACATTACAACATAGGTCTTACTTTTAGGCCTGCTCAAGAAGCTCGTCAAATTCCTCGTGGTTCTTAAATTAGACACAGTTCATACAATGCTTACCCAGTTCAGTCATCATTCAGTGCACTGCCGGCACAAAGTTCTTGTCATGCACTATCTGCAGAGGGTTCCACAGGGAGTTCTTCGGGTTATCAGGGTCAACGGCCTTATAGGAGGGGTTGTTATGAGTGTGGAGACTTGAGTCTTCTCAAGAGGGATTACCCCTGACTTCTGAGTAGGGTTTCACATCAAAGTTTGCAGCCTATGATTTCAGCACCAGCAGCTACACCACTCATATAACTAGCTAGGGGTGGGGCTCAATCAGTTTGAGGTCGCCCTAGAGGGGGAGATCGGTCAGGCGGTCGTCAGACTCATTGCTATGCATTTCCCACCAGGCCAGAGGTAGTTGCTTCCGACGCTGTAATCACATGTATTGTTTTAGTATGCCACATTGATGCTTTAGTGTTATTTGACCCTGGTTCCACTTACTCTGTGTCATCATTCTCAGATTTGGGGTATTTGGAGGGGATTCTCACTATTTGGATACGGGTAAGTATTTTGACCCGAATGTATTCATTATTCTTGATACCAACCTTGTGTTTTGCATTTAATTGGTGAATTAAAGTGAAGAAATTGGGAATTTAGTAAAAACTTTTCTAAAGTATAAATCGATGATTTGAGGTGGGTTCGAGGTTAGATTTGGATGAAACACATATATCTGGACCCTTATCGGAATGGGTGTTCAAAATTTATGAGTTTGGTTGGGTTTTGGGGTGCGAGATCGTGGTTGACCTTTTGGGTTGACTTTTTTATTTTAGTTAAGCATCTTACTTTATTGTTTGGAATCATTTCCTATGGTTTTAATTGATGATACTAAGTTATATTGGCTAGATTCAAGACATTTTGAGGTTGATTCACGCGGGGAGGGCTTATTAGAGGATTGATCAGGCTTGCTTGAGGTAAGTATCTTATCTAAACTTAGTTGAGGTGCTAGTTGACTGAGTTATTTGTGATAGTTGCGTGCTATGGGTGGCACACATGTGTGAGGTTGATCCCATGTGCGTGCACTAGGGTAATTATCCATGCTCGGGGTAGTGCGTAGGCTGTGTTATGCTTTGAGTTGTTCATTAAACTTCATGTTGTGATGTTTCTCCAGTTTGTACCCCTTTCGATGAGCTATTTGTACCATGTTCGAGGTTACATAGAAGTTAATCTCGTGGAACCTGATAACTATTATTTTTGTGATGGATTTACCCGATTTGAGCTGTGATAGCCCATTTTGCACATTCATACACTTTAGCATGTCACTTATACCAGTCTAGGAGAATGAAATTTGATGTTCGTTGATCATGTACATGTATTCTTGTATATATTATTTTTGTGTGACATGGTTTGGACATGTAGCATGTGACTACATCGGGCGAATTGTGTTGTTGAGTCGGTGATCACGCCAGGTGAATTGTATTGTTGAGCGTGTAACCACGCCTGACAGATTATATTGTTGAGCCTGTGACTATGCTGGGAAGATTGTGTTGTTGAGCATGTGACCACATCGGGCGAATTGTGTTGTTGAGTCAGTGACCACGCCGGGAGGATTGTGATGTTGAACATAAGACCATGCCGGAAATATTACGATATTGTTCCTGTGACCACACCAAGTGAATTATGATTATTGCACGTGACTACGTCGTGCAACATGTGGATATGGATCCATTTCCTTGGGTCACCCTCTCATATTTCTTCTTGATGGTGTACACGCGGATTGAGGAAAACTAATCGGTGGTTTGATACGGCTATGGAATTTTGAGGAAAAGTTGGTCAGTGTTTGTTTTGTTTATTGCATTTTATCTTTACTTTCAATTTTCTTAGGTTTTTACCTGATTATTTGCATATCTTAATTAAATGATGGACTGTTGACTAAGCAGAGTATGTTAAGACATTATGTGCACCAAGGTGGTTCTTTTTGAGATTTATGAATTGATCGTATTATTATTCTACACTTGTTGAATATATGGATAGTATAGGTTATAATGAATATCATTTATAATTCTTGCTTCCATTACCTTGGCGAAGTTAGTTATGATACTTGTTGAGTACATGTGCTCGGTTGTATTCATACTACACTCTGCACTTAATTGTGCAGATCTAAGTGTCGGATCTAGTCACCAGTAGTTGAGGCTTACAGATGAGTTGGTCACCCGAGAGACGAGGTAGAGATGCATCCCGCCAGTAGTCTTGGCATCTCTTTCCATTTTGTATTGTTGTCTTTATTTCGGACATTATTGTTATTTTTCTTTTTAGACTTGTATTTTCGTTTTAGAGCTAATGACTCTGTATTTACAAGTATGGGGGATTTTTTTATGTATTGGCATTGTTGTTTATGTTATTTGAAAGTCTTTAGACTTGCACTATTTATGTTATTTGAGTACTTATATTTCGTTTTGTTATGTTTGGCTTGCCTAGCAAGTGAGTTATGTGCCATCATGATTGGTTGGTAGTTTTGGATCGTGACAACTACCTTGAATCCTCTCAATCAGCAAATGAACTCACTCCCTAGATCCACTTCTTCCAATACACGGATCTATACAAAAATGTACAGAAGCGTAGAATGAGTATGTGACAACGTGTACTCTGTAAGTATCAAGACTAACTTTGGTGAAGTAGTAATGAGGTTCAAGTAATGTGATACTTACTAATCATAGAACATGTAGAATATACCAAAATAATTTACAACCAGAATATAACAAGAAGTAATATCATCAACTCCAGGAACCAAGAGTAATCAACTCATCATAGGTAAATCGATCTTGACAAATGAATCATAAGTCAATGATAGAGGCATAGAGTAGCAATGTTAAAATTCAACGTAAAAGTATATATAATGCATAACAAGACATAAAGGATTCACTAGCATGGACAAGCTTCCACCTTTACATTCCACTCATCATCAACCACCTCCAAAACAATACCAATAAACATCAGCCACAATATCACAATCCACGTGTACGTCATAAGAGAAAAACATGAGAGGGCAACCCTAGAGGATAGATCCATATCCACATGTTGCAAGGTAAAAACCTCATGCCATAATAATAAGCGTACGTCAAAGACCTCGTGCCTTAACTGCACGGCAAAGACCTCGTGCCATAGTAATAACAATACCATCACAATTGCATGGCAAAGACGTCGTGGCATAACAACAACAATATTATCATAATCACACGGCAAAGACCTTGTTCCACAACATCATCATATAACAATATCTACACGGAAGAGATCTCGTTCCAACACCAAACAAACCCGCTCAACATGTCCATATGTGCCAAAATCATAATAATATAAGGTAACAATTTATCATCAAGAGACATATACTCATAAGTCATCAATAAGGTGCACAAGTACAAAATAATAATAATAAAATGTGGATCTGTGCTCAAGATGTAAAACATCACTATAGCCAAATCAATATAGCAATGGTTCAACAAATGCCCATCTTGGCTAATTAGGAGATAATAATTCTAAAATGTGTTCTCTAGCGTAGTCATACATATGTTACACATGTTTCATAAAGAGCACACAATCAAATTAAGGTATAGTAGGATCATAGATTCTAATTCGGTCATTTTTCATATATAGAACCCGTGTGTAAGCTCTTCACCTTGCATATATGTTGCTTTACATATATCGCAATTAGACAAATAAGGTCCAATCCTAAGGATTATTCCCCCTCACAATATTAGGCAAGATGCAAACCTCAAGTAGTCCAAATCAACCATATACAATCGATTTTCCCTTAGAAATCAGCTTCAATCGGCTTGAATCTAGCCAAAAAATAACTCAATAACGTCGAGCAACGCGATATTAATAATTCCAAATAATACATCTTCAATTTTTATCCAATTCCTAAAAATTTAATAAAAGTCAACCACGAGCTCATACGGTCAAAACCCGAATCAAGGGGTATATCCCTACTACCCATAATCCCACAAGTCCAAATATACAATTAGATTCAAAAACAAAGTCCAAATCACAACTCAAAATCCCAATTTTCATTTTCTTAAGTTGTAGAAAAAATCCCCAAATTTCCATCAAAATTTCATATTTTGAGTGTCAATAATCCATGTAGATTCTTGAATTAATAACAAATATATATATATAAAATCACTTACCCCAAAGTCTTGTGTGAAAATCTCCAAGCCAAAATCGCATCTCCCAAGTCTAGAGTTCAAAATATGAAAGAATGTGCTAAAATCCCGAAATTCTTAACTTGAAACCTCTGTCCAGGGGTACTCATCGCGAATTCAGAACATGCCTCACTTTTGTGAAGCACAAAATGTAATAGCACAAAAATAACCCTTCGCATTCACGGAAGCTCTCTCACGAACGTGATGCTCATCATGCCTAGCTCTACGCGAATGCAACCAAGCCTTTGCGAGTAAAGGCCAACTCCCCTAGCTTCCATATATCTTTGCGAACGCCAATCTCATAGTGAAAAAATGAATATAGCACCTTCCCAACACCAAAATAATATTCCGCAAATGCGATGCAATGATCGTGAACACGAAGAAGGACCTGACACCAGCAAAATTCTGCAATTCTAACAATGCTCTGGGCGGTCCGAAACTCGCCCAAGCAATCCAGAACCCCGTCCAATTACACCAACAAGTCAATAAATACTAACTGTACCTAATAAAAGCCTCAAAACATATATTATAACATCTCATAGACGAATCAAAGGCCAGGACACAAGTTGAGCTTTTCTTAAGTTCATGAATTTCCAAACTTCAAACTAAGCGTCTGATTCAAGCTTAACAAATCCGGATTGCAGCCAAACTTTGTACACAAGTTCAAAATGAAGAATTACTAACCTCCGAAACAATAATCCAAACTCTATATCATCAAAGTCAATTCCAGGTCAAACTTGTGAACTCTCCAAACCTTCAAATTGCCAAATTTTGACAAATAGGGCCAAAACATCCTAGGAACCTCCAAATCCAAATCCAAACATATTCCTAAGTCCAAAATAACCACACAAATCTATTGGAATCCTCAAATTACCAATCCAAGGCCTTTTACATAAAAGTCAAACCTTATTTAACTCTTAGAACTTAAACTTCCAACAAAGGAACTAAGTATTTCAATTCACTCTAAAACCTCTGCGAAACCAAACAAACTATCCCCGCAAGTCTCAAAATAATGAACAAACATATGAAAAATATCAAATATGAAATGGATCTCAAATACACAAAACGACCAGTCGGATCATTTGCTAATGATAGTGGTGACTAATCGTGTTGGTTGATATTATATAATACTAGGTGATAGTGGTGATTGTTAGTAGTGATTGATGGCTGTATGGAAATGGTTGTTGGTTTTTATGATTATGAATGGTGGCTAGTGATCACTGACTATGATGATTGACAATAGTGGTGGTTATGATTTAGGAGGGAGGTGGTGGCTAATAAGTTTAGGTGGTGGTAGTTAATAATAGTGGGCGATAGTGGCGGTTAGTGGTGAAAGTAGATATAGCAACTTAATGATATAAAGTCTTTGTGATAGATCTTAATTATCCAAATCTATTAAGACTCATTAAGTGGTTATAATAAATTCACTTAATGATTGAGATCCTAATGATTAAGACTCAGACCTTTATTACGTGCAAATACATCAGGCTTACTAATATGAAAACTATAATGCATGAATTATTTATGCGGTAATAACAAAAATATTATTATGCAGTAAATATGATGCCTTATTCACCATGGTTGTTATACGGCGGATAATAATATATGAATTATTATGTAAACATTTATCATATTTAAGGTCGTTTTTGTCTTTAGATGTTCTTATCTACATAATTGCTAGTATATTCTTGTTTACATTTTTTCCCGTAAAAAGTAATTCACAAATTTTTTCATATTATTTGGGAAGTTTAAATGTATTTCTAATTTAGAAATACTAATTCATGGTAAAACATTCGTAACCACATTCAGAAGTCACAACAAAGAAAATGCTCCACTTCAATAAAAATAAGAAGTAAAAATTTCTCAATCAACTCTGAAGATGATTGTTTCAGCAGATATTGCTAAAGTGTCGAGATAAGAAAATGTAGTCTTGGTTTGATTACGATATAACAAAAAGGCAAATCAATTTGTAATTACAGAAATGGTTAGATATGTTTATTATGAAACTTTGGAGTTTTTATTTTTCAAATTAAAAATATAATACTTTGACTTTAGTTTATTTTGAAAGAAATAAGATATTCCACAAAATATGTTCTCATAATTATAAGATTTATAAACTTATTATAACCGGTTAAATTGTATTGATAATGTGTCATGATCCAAAATATTCAAGCCATAATTAATTTCTAACAAACCCCGATGGACGAACAATACAGTGAAAAACCATAATCGCATTTCTGATAACAGAATAAATCAATCTAAAACGCAAAAATCATAGATACTAAAAATATCTATTAATTAAAAACTTAAACGACCCCGACTGGTCGTTTAGAGCTCTAACACATCTCGTTCTGTGATTTGAAACCTCGAGTAGGTTCATAAAATATTCTTTGACTTGCATGTATGGTTGGTTCAAGTTCTGAGAGGTTCAGGAGTGATTTAGAACACTTCGTTGGCAACTAGAGACTTTAAGTCGGCGAGAGTTTATCAAATTCAAAATTATAGGTAAACAAGCTCAAACTCATGATTTGAAGGTTCCAATAGGTTTATATTATCATTTTGGACTTGTATGTGTGTTTGATTCGGGAGCCGGGTGGCCCGGGGTTGATTCAACACTTCTAGTTGAAGGTTGAATTCATTAACTTAAGGGAACTTCATAATTTGTATTAACCTGTGATTCTTGATTTTGATATTGTTTTTTGTTTTTTGAACCTTTGAACAAGTTTATATAGGGTTTGTGGACTTGTTAGGATGATTGGACGGGGCCTTGAGAACCTCGGTAGAGTTATGGGATGATTTTGGATCATTTTGAGCCATGTTGTAGCTGCAAATTTTTTCACAATGAAGGTCTACATTGTGATCGTGTAGACTAGTGCCGTCATCATGAAGAAGAGAGGGTGCTGGGAGTATTTTGGATCACAATTTCGTAAGAAGGACTATGATTGTGAAGTTGAATTGGAAGCGGTACATCGTGATCGTGTGAGATGTTTTACAATCACGAAGAAGAGAAGCGGAGCTACAAAATTATGAATCATGATTGTGAAGGTGATGATCGTGATCACGAAGAGGAATCTGCTGCTAGGTTATAAGATATCCACATTTCGGGATTTAGCTTATTTTCATCATTTTTGAGGCCTAGACTTCGGGGAGGAAATGATTTTTGATGAGATTTTTACCCAGAGCTTGAGGGTAAGTAATTCTTACTTAATATTTTTCTCATGGATTTTTGTACCTAAAATATTATATTTAAGAGGGAGATTTTGAATTTTTGTCTAAACTTAAAAAGAGTATATGTTGAGGTCTTGATCATCAATTTGGTCTCGAATTTGAAAACTAATCACACATTTGAACTCATGAGATTATGGGTCACCGAGATTGGTTTTTGGGTGCGGATTTTGACCATGTGGATGGTTGTTGACTTTTTTTGTCTCTTTGATATTTCATCAAATATTAAAACTTTATTCATTGGGATTGCTTTATTTAGCATTATTTAACTTCCACTGACGATATTTGGCTAAGTGTTGAGAAATTGGATATTAAGAGCAAGTGAAAAGGTATGATTTTGGGTTGAAGACTAGCCTGAATAAGGTAAGTATCTTGCTTAACCTCAATTCAAGGGAATATTTCTAAAAATGAAATTATATGCTACATGCTATATGTTTTGGGGTAGAATCTATGCGAGGTGACAAGCGTATAAGTGGGTACCAAAGCTATATCATGCTTGGGGTAGATTTTAGACTTTGTATACCTTGTTTCTGAACATGCTCTACTTGTGATATTTTTTTAATTATTGGTATGTCTACTTGAGCTTTCTTATTGATGTTAGAGATTATATATAATCTTTTTATGCTTTATTTGGACACGATGGCTATTTTTATGAGGGATTACATGTTGGAGATGTTTTCACACAATACAAATTTGCATACACCATGCATAGAGATCATCTCTTGTGCACATACATACCTGCGTGGTCACTTCTCTATCCATGGAATTATAAATTCTTATTTCTTATTCATATGGATACGTCCCTGCATATGGTTCTCTTATATTTATTGAGATTACGGCACATGAGATGTCTGTGCAGTTGAAATAATTATGACACTGAAGTTATCAGAACAATTGAGATTATTATGGCACGTGAGTCAGCCGTGCGGTTGATATTTTATAGCACGAGGCTTATGCCATGTGGTTAATGTAATATTGATATTATTATATAACGAGACTTTATCGTACAGTTATTGTGATATTGATATATTATAGCTCAATGAGTTTTCTTCATGGCGCTTAGATATAGATTTGTCCCTCTGGAGTTAGTTGACTACCTATATTACATTGGGTCTTGTGAGCGCAGGTGATACACGTATCATGTTGAAGCATGTGGGATGTGATGGATCATGTTGAGTATATGAGATCTACTAAATATTGGTTATGGTTGAATCTTGAGCATACATTAACATCCTAGACTTATGTAGAAAAACTCATGCATATCATCTACATATGCACATCCATGATTTTAAATATGCATGTGACTTTTTATTGAATTATAGGACACTTAAATCGTATTGAATTAATGTGTATGTTGAGTCTTTATCATGTATAGACATTTCAGGCTCATGTAGAAGTATTCATAAAAGTGCTACTTGTAAAGTGATGTGAAATTGGATCTTTATCATGTTGCTTTACATTCATGTAGAAATATTTGAGTTAAAGCTACTTGGTGCATCATATTTGAATTTGGTGCAGTTGTAAATGCTTTGATATGGTTATTTAGAAAAGTTTTCTTATTATATTCTTCTTTGGTTGTGCACGTTATTGCTGATATTTGTGTTCGGTGGTTGTTTCTTGACTATTTTTCTGTTATTGTATATGCTTATGAGCTGCATGGTTATACAAAGTAGATCTCTTTTTGACTAAACCTCGCTATTACTTTGTTGAGGTTAGTCTTGATACTTACTGAGTATATGTGGTTGGTTGTACTCATATTATACTTCTGTATCTTACGTGCAGATTTTTGAGCTGAGCTATTGTGGAAGCCGAAAGCTATCATTGAAGATGTACTTGCTTTCCAATTTCAAGCTACCATTTTATCTATGGTAGTTTGGACTTGTATTTCTATTTATGCATATTCCAAACAGATGGTGTATTTTCTTCACACCAATGTTGTATTTTTAATCTTGGCGGCTCTTGATTTGTATTACTAATTCTTGGGAATAGTTGTATTAATTTTCTCGTTCTTATTATACTATCTAATTGATGATCTTCAGTTCGAGTTGTATCATATCTTGGTTGGCTTATCTAGCGAGTTAGATTAGGTTCCATAACAACTTGGTGGGATTTGGATCATGGTAAGTTAGTATCATAGTTCTAGGTTCATAAGTTCTACAATTCATGAGCAAATTTTTAGTAGAGTCTTGTAGATCAGTCGTCTATACTTATCTTCGAGAGGCTACATGATATCTATTAAACTTCTCTTTCTTTCTTTCCTTATCGTACGACTTTGTTTCATCATGAAGTCTAAATATTCAGGTTTTTTCATCCGTTCATATTTGAAGTTGTGAACTCGATTCAGTTGGGCATCTACGACTTGTGATGATATCATAGAGGTGGTATGAGATCTTTCTTGTGATGTTCATCACGACCCAAAATCCAATCAGCCGTGATGGCGCCTAACACACTTGCTAGGAAAGCTGGACATAATAAAAAAGAACCATAATAGCAGATTCACAGAAATAACATTAGTCAGAAATCTCAATGTAACATAATATGCCAATACATGATAAATCTCCCAAAACTGGTAAATACAGAGTCATGATCTCTACAACGGAATACAAGTCTGAAAAAGCTAAATAACAATATTGTCTCAACTAAACACAGTAGTGAATCTACCACAAGCCTCAGCTACTGATGACTGCGTCTGACACCTAGATCTGTACAATTAAGTGCAGAGTGTACCATGAGTACAATTGACCCAATGTACCTAGTAAGTATCATAACTAACATCGGCAAGGTACAAGAAGAAAGAATTATAAATGATACTTGCTATAACCTGTACAGTTTCATAAACTCAACGGGTACAGAACATAATGAGATCAAGTTATAAAGCATAGAAAGAACCATATGTGTGCACAATTACTCAAGTTATTTGCATAGTCAACAATACAACATATAAAGATTAGTTTGCAAATAAATCAGGTAATAACCACGGAAATTGCAAGTAAATATGAAATGCAAAATCCAAAACAAACACTGGCCATATTTTCCTTACTATTTCCATATCCGTACCAAACCTCTGATCAGTTTTTTCAAATAAGCGTGTACACCATCAAGAAGGCGCATGAAAGGGTGACCCTAGGGGGATGGATCCATGTCTACTCGCAGCACGTCCAACTCAATGTGATATCAGTCCGACGTGGTCACATTCTCAATGTCAAAATCCTCCCGGCGTGTTGTAACGATCTGACCGGTCATTTGCTTTTTAGATCCCGTTCCCCTATTTAAGACTTATCGTATATTATTTTACTATTTTATGATTTACGGGAATGATTGGTTTGGTTTTGGAAGGGTTCAGGTTGAATTCGGAACATTTAGTTCCTTAATAATGGCCTATGGTGGCCAAGTTTGACTTGAGTCAATATTTTGAGTAAACGACCTCGGAACCAGGATTTGATGGTTCCAATATGTTTGTATATGATTTTGAACATGGACGTGTATTCAGATCGAGCTTCGGGTGTTCCGGGAGTGTTTTGGTGCTTAATGTTGAAAGTTGGCCCCTTGAAGGTTTCAGAGTTTCATAAATTTGTTTGGAAGTAGACTTTGGTGTTATCGATGTCTGTTTGGATTTCGAGCTTGGGAATAGGTTTGTATGGTGATTTATGACTTGTGCATAAAAGTTAGCGTCATTCCGAGTTGTCTATGTATGATTAGTCGCGTTTGGAGATAGTTTAAGAAGTTTGAAGTTCATAAGTTGATTAAATTAGTTTTGGAGTGCGATTCTTGGTTTCGATGTTGTTTTACGTGTTCTGAGACTTTGATTAGGTCCATATTATGTTTATGAACTTGTTGGTGCATCTGGACGAGGTCTTGGGTTGCTTGTATGTGTTTCGGACCACCCGAAGTTAAGTCCAAATTGCAGAAATTGCTAGTGCTGGTTTCCTTATTCGCAAACGTGGAGGGTGCCACGCGTTGGCGATGAAGGATTTGAAGCAGGGGTGTTTTTATTATTCGGGTTAGCGATCAAGTGGTTGCGTTCTTGAAGGCGTGGGACCTGTGACCTTCGCGTTCGCGATGAGAGGTCCGCGTTCGCGTAGAAGGGACTGGGTCTGGGGGGTCAGCAGGTCGTTGCCCTTCGCATTCACGAACCTTTGGCTGGGCTAGCCTTCACGATCATGAGGCTCCTGTCACGTTCGCGAAGAACATTTTCTGGGCCTTGGCAGATTTTCCTTCACGATCGGGAAGGAGGGGTCACTAGGTAGAAACTTTTAAATGTCGAGATGAAGCTCATTTTTCTCATTCTTACACTTTGCTTGGCCGATTTCGGAGCTTTTTGAAGAGGAATTTTTACTTATCATCTTGACATAAGTAATTTTCTACATAATGTGAGTTTAAAATACATAGTTTATGGTTAGATTTTTAACATAGGAATTATGGAAACTATGGGATTATGTTGAAAAACATAGTGTTTGATAAAAATTGTATTAGGCCATGAAATTGATTATGGAATTGAGTTGAACTTATATATTTTAGTTCATAAGGTCATGGGTAAAGTTATTCTATAAGATTTTTTGGAATCCGGGCACGTGGACTCGGGGGTGACTTTTAAGATCTTTTCAATTTGGTTTAGGTAGTTGCTCTAATAGATGAATTATGAACTTTTGAGCATATATTTATTAGTTGGTACGACCTTTGGCTAGTTTCAGATTGCTCGGCATCGATTTGGTGAATATAGTGAGGTTGAAGGTCCGAGTAGAGGACTTGGAAGCGAGGTAAGTCTCTTGCCTAACCTTGTAAGAGGAAATTATCACGTAGGTGTTTAAATTGTTATTTGTTAATAATTGTGGGTACTACGTACGCACGAAGTGACAAGAGTCTGTACATAGCTAAGATCATGTTTATGTCCAGGTAGACTTTACTTCATCATGCAGTATTTGTATTATTTGAACCTCACTTGTTAGTTTAATTACTTGAATTCGTAATTGAAATTTGATTAGAGATTATGTTAGGCTGAGTTTCATTACTTTGAGTTTTGGAGGAATATTCGATTGTTGATAGAATATGCTTCTTGATGTGCCTATTCTGGTATTGTAATTATATGACCCGTTGTCCGAAGAGTTTCCCTATTCCTATGGAGCGGGCTAAATACCTCGACATATATATATTAAGATGCATCTATGGATCAGGTCGTACGACCTCGGTAGTCTATGTACATGATTATTATGGATCGGGCCGAATGACCTCGACATAACTCGTGCATAATATTGCTAGGAGTCTGAATATACTTGATATTTCCTTCATGACTGGAGAATTTATATTTACTTGATAGTTCTTATTTTTTGAAATGGCATGTGATATTTCGGGATTTTAAATTGATATTTTGCCAAAGAATCACGTTATTTATTATTTCTTAATCCATTGTTACTATTGTATTTCATGTCTATTTATAATTCTTGCACTTGAGTGACGATATCAATCCTTCATTACTACTTCTTCGAGGTTAGACTAGATACTTACTAGGTACACATTGATTTACGTACTGCTACACTTCTGCACAAATTATGCAGATATGAGGCAGGTACATCTGGTATTCGTTCGGGCGCGCATCTATGTTATTCAAAGACATAGTTGTGAGCTGCTCTCCATGCTCTGATCTGCAGCACCCAGAGTCTCCTTTCCTGTTGCATTTTATATTTCTGTCTATTTCATTTCAGAAAGTAGTTGTAGAGGTTTGTATATTCTACTAAATAAAGTTCTAGTGGATGCTTATGGTTATTGTCTAACATTATCACCAATTTTTACTTTTATGCTTTATTTATGCTTTATATCACCATGCTTTCATACTTAGTTTCTTTATTAAATAAAATTCATGATTTCAAAATTAATAAAATGAGCAATTAAATAGATTTTTCATCGTTGGCTTGCCCAATGGCGACGTTAGATGCCGTCACGGACTTTAGTGGGAATTGGGTCGTGACGTGTGGTCACATGCATAACATAATCCGTCTGGCATGGTCACAGGCATAACAACATTATCTGTCGGCGTGGTCACAGGCATAACAAAACAATCTGCCCGGTGTGGTCACAGGCATAACAACACAATCTGCCCAGCGTGGTCACATGCATACAGTCCAGATCATATCACACAGAAGCAAATATAGAAGAATACATGTGTATGATGAATAAATATAAGATTTTATACTCTTGAACTGGTATATTGATATGCTAAAGTGTAGGCATGTGTAGAGTGTGCTATCATAGCTCAAACCGATAATTTCATCACAGAAATAGCAATTATCAAGTTCATTCAGGAAATTAGCCTCTATATAACCTCAAACGTGGATCAAATAGTTCACAGCAAGGTTACAAATATGAGAAATATCTAAGCTTAATGCTTAAAAATCAATACAGGGCATATCATAGCCTAAGCATTACCCTGAACATGGATAAATACCCTGGTGCTCGTACATGGGCTCAAACCCCCACACATATTTGCACCCGTAGCATGTAACTATCATAAATAACTCAGGCAACTAGTGCCTCAATAAATTTTAGGCAAGATATTTACCTCAAGCAAGCCAAATCACTCCTTTAACAAGCTCTTCCCACGTGAATCAATCTTCGAGTGACCCAAATCTAGCCAAATCAACGTAATATAATCAATAAAAATCATAAGAATTGATTCCAAAAGAGAAATCTAAGATCGTTAAATAAGAAAGTTAACCCCGAGCCCGCACCTTGGAACATGATAAAACTCACAAATTCTGAATACCTATTCAACTCCAACTCCAACCATACCAATTTCATCCAATTTTATCTATAAATCGACCCTCAAATCTCAATCTCCAATAATAATAGTCCAAAACCCCAAAATCTCACCTTCGATTCATGAAATTGGGTGTAATAATCAATGGGTAATAAATATCTAGCACCAAAAGTGAGTAAAGTCACTTACCTCTTCAATTATGGTGAAAAGCACTCCAAAAATCTCCCTAGACTGAGCTCCAAAATCCCAAAAATGAGAAGAAAATACCAAACCCTCGATATATAATTCTACCCACGTAAATCCGCATATGCGGTACAAAACTTTGCACCTATGATGTTGCATTGGGGTGCGAGATCCACTTATGTCCCGACCTCCTGCTTCTACGATCATCCATCTGCACATGCGAGCCTGCTCCTACGGAATCTACATTGCCCCTGTGATCCCAGTTCCTTCAGTTAGTCTCTGTTTTTGTGGACACTTCCTCGCAGAAGCGCATCCGCGGACTACCCCCAGCATGGCCAACCTCGCACCTGCGCAACATGTACCGTACCTGCGGCGTATCCCACTGCATATGCGAAAACACCAAAAGTCTGTTTTCTTCAGCAGTTCCTCTAGATAAAAAATGAATCGGAACTCAATCTGAATCATACCCGAGGGCCCCCAGGTCCCCGTCCAAACATATGAACTAGTCCTAAAACACCACATGAACTTACTTGAAGTCTCAAATCGCATCAAACAATGCCAAAACCACGAATTGCACCCGATTCAAGCCTAATGAAACCAATGAGCTTCCAAGTTCCAAAACTAATGCTAAATCATATCAAACCAACTCCGAATGATTTCAAATTTTGCATGAGTCCCAAATGACTCAATGGACCCATTCCATGTAACGCCCCGGCCGATCGTTCCGAGAGTTTAGTCCCGCTTCCCCCATTTATGCTTCATTATATGTGGTTCAGCTTCGTTATGTTGTGTTAGATTAGTTGGCTCGGGTTCAGAGCAATATTTGGGGAGAAATGAGACACTTAGTCTCTTAACTTGGTTCAATAGTGGAAAACTCAACCGAAAGTTGACGTATTGGTAAAAGACCTCGGAATGTAAAATATATGGTTCGGATCGCTTCTTTAGGTGATTTGGGGCTTAGGAGTGTGTTCGGAATGAGGTTTTGATGTCCGGTGTAGAATTAGGCTTGAATTGGTAAAAGTTAGTTTTTGGCGATTTTTGATCGGCAGTGGAAAATAGGCTATCAGTGTCGGAATGGAATTCCGTAACTTGGAACATGTTCATAATGTCATTTTGGATATGCGTGCAAATATTTAGGTCAATCGGAAGTGCTTTGGATGGTTTCGGCGTCTTTGGTGAGATTAAAAATTTCAAAGTTCATAGGCTTTAATTTGATGTGATTATGGTGTTTTTGCGTTGTTTTTGGAGTTTCGAAGGCTCGAATAGGTTTGAATAAGGTTATCGGACTTGTTGGTATTTTTGGTTGGGGCCCCTAGGGGCTCGTGATTGATTTCGGATGGTTAACGGAGGTTTGGACTTGGGAATTTGCAGCAAAGCGGCTGCTGGTGCCATTTTGCTAGTGTGGCCGCACCTGCGGATGGGGAGCCGTAGGTGCGATGGCCGCAGGTGCGAGAACCATGCTCAGCTGCGGAGTTTGGCAGCTTGTGGATGGTTCGCTGGTGCGGATGGGTGGCCGCACCTAGGGAAGCACAGGCGCAAAGAGGTAGCCGCAGGTGCGGAAAAGGGAGACTTAAGTCAAGTGCGCATCTGCGCACCTGGGACCGCATGTGCAAAATGGGCCGCAGGTGCGACATCACTGGCCAGAAGAGTATAAATTCATGCCTTCGCGAAATTTTGGCATTTTTCTTCATTTTTGCATGCGGATTGAGTCATTTTGAGAGCTATTTGGAGAAGGATATCGAGGGTCTTCGGTAGAGGTAAGTTTCTCGGACTATTAACTCGATTCTATGTTATTATGTGATGGATTAGGCTTGAAATTAGTTTGATTTAAACCCAAATTTGGAGAAGTTAGGGCATGAGGAAATTAGGACTTTAATTGAGTAATTGAAGGGGCTATTATGGTCCGATTTTGGTGCGCTTTATATTTGTAGACTCGGGAAAGGATAAGGATTCTTGTGATGCAATTTTTATCAAATTCCGAGATGCGGGCCCGGGGCTCGGGTTTGGCTGAATTTCGAGATTTTTTTATAAATTGATAGTTTTCGATTGGGTTGTGTTCCTTTAGCGTATATTGATGATGTTAATCTGGTTTTGGTAAGATTCGGAGCAATCGGGTGCCAATTTGAGGGGCAAGAGCATCGCAGATTAGTGTTGTGGCCCGGTAGAGGTAAGTAATGGCTATAAAGCTTATCCTGAGGGTATGAAACCCCTGACTTCATATTTCTCACTATTTTTAGAATGACGCACATATCGGATGACGATTATGTGGCGCGCACTGATTTTTGGATTGGACTTGGTCCTCTCCGCGGCAACTATTGAGTTGCGTATTTTACTCTAAATCATATGTTAAATTGTGTTCTAAAGACTATTGCGATATTTGGGCTATAAGCCGTATTTGGGGCCTTGTGCTGACTTGTTTAGACCCCTTGTGGGCTTTTTACTGCTATTTCCTCACTGTTGATTTATAATTTACACTCAGTCATATTGTGCTTGCTATTTTTGAAACTCAACCTTGTTGACACTATTTTAAGATATAAAAATTTGGGTCGAGTATCCCATTTTTACTGATATGCCCGAGGGGCTTTTGAGAGGTTCTGACTGAGTGAGGCCGAGGGCCTAAATATGTGAGGATATGATACGCCACGAGGTGGCTTGATATTAGCTCTTGTGCTGAAGGAGCCATTCCTGAGTCTGTACACACACCCAGTGGGTGCAGGTACCTTCTGAGTGTGAGTGCCGAGTGCCGACTGACGAATGATTGGGAGGCATGAGTGACTGTGAGGTATGCCCGAGGGGCTGATTATGAGTGACTGTGAGGCATGCCCGAGGGGCTGATTATGATATATGTTTTTGGCCGAGGGGCTACTTATGATTTTACCAATTTCACTCGGATATTACGAAATATGTTTTGCCCGAGGGGCCTTTTTATAATTTTCAGCATTTTTACACTAAACTTCTTGAAATTTATGTTGAAACTATTAGCAAGTATATTTCCAAATGATTTTTACTGAAATCAGCTTTTAAGCGTGATGATTTAACGTATACATTGTTAGAAAGAAATGTTGTGCTTATTGTGAATTGTTGAATTGACTTTTATGTGTTTCTTGCTGCTCAGACCTGAGTTATTTTCATTACTATTGAGTTGGCGTACTCACATTACTTCCTGCACCTTGTGTGCAGATCCAGGTGTTAGGGCAGGGTGAGCTGTGTATCTGTTCTATAGATTTCTCGGAGGTTTGCGAGGTAGCTGCACGCGTCTGCAATCCTGCTCTCTATCCTCCTTTCTATTATAGAATTTATTTTCTTTTGAGTTGTATATTTAATATAGATGCTCATGACTTGTGACTCCGGGATCTCGGGGGTTGTATTAATATTCGGTATAGCTTTAACTGTTTTAAAAATGTTTAAAGGAAACCTTTATGGGCTATCCGTTTAGTAAAGATGTAAATGGAAGCTTATTATGATTTGGGTGTAGTTTTCGCTAGCCTAGTTCCACGATACATCACGTCTGGCTTAAGATTTGGGGTCGTGACAAGTTGGTATCGGAGCCCTAGGTTACATAGGACTCACCGGTCATGAGCAGATTTAGTAGAGTCTTGCGGATCGGTACAAAGACGTCTGTACTTTTCTTCGAGAGGCTGCAGAACCCTTAGGAAAATCTCACATTCTTGAATTCTTGTCGTGCGAACCCATTTATTTCAGCATAGAGCGTAACTCTTGAATTCCTTCTATGTATTCGAACGCGCCCGACAACGCTTGGTATCAGCTGTGATTTTGGCATGTTGGTAATGGGCCAGTCTGGAGGACTTGAGGCTGGATTCATTATGTGGCTTGAGTGCTAAGGTTTCGATTGTGTGAGCCATGCATTTGGGGACTTATATGTCCGTTTGTGTTCTTATTAATGAGAATTGTTGACTAGATGGCTACGTGGTGAGTGTGATTTGATGGTTAGCTGTGTTCAGGTTGTTTGATTGTGACAAAAGGGTTGGCTAGAAATGTGGCAAGAACTGTTGAGTATTGGATTTCTGTCTCGGTTTGGTATATGGCTTCGAGTTGTGAGTGCATTGGAAGACCTCTCATGTTGCGTAGTTGTGGAGTGAAGCGGATCTTTCTGTTGGGTTATGAGTTCCTGGTGATGTCTTTTGAGCTGATCATTGCCCCAGTAGAATTCATGTATTTGATTAACGATGTATTCCAGCCGTATTAACACTCCTTGTTATTGTATTCATTGATGACGTCCTGACATATTTGCATGGCTAGGAGTAGCATACTCAGTATTTGAGGATGGCATTATAAGGATTCAGGGAGGAAAGGTTCTATGCACTGTTCTCCGAGTGTGAATTTTGGCTCGATTTAGTGGCATTCTTGGGACACATGGTGTCCAGTGAGGGTATCCATGTGCGCGTAGAGCTTCCAGAAGCTCGAGATTTCTTTAACCATCGCTCTAGTGTTAGTTCTGCCATTAGCTTCAGGTTCTTAATGCGTATGGTGATTCCTTGAGGGTAAGCGTTGTTTGTGTTTAGGTGAAGAAGGGTGTAATGATTGAGTGATAGTTATGGTCTTCAGAAGTGTATAAAGAGAGATATCAGTTTGAGGCTAAACAGGCAGGGGTATCTCCTGTAGGTTGTCCTAGGGTGTGTGATCCTTATGTTGTTCTGTAGTAAGTTCTCTTCTACCAGAATGATATATGTTGTAATTTGAGTTTAGATCGCTTGTGGAAATTGGCATGACTATTACAATGGTGAATGCAATATTCGCAGATGACTTGAGTTGTTAGACAGGTTGTGTTATTATGGGCATTGTGAGTTATTGTTGCCTTGATCGTTGGCTTTGAGTCAAGTGGGGGAGTCTATTAATGATGAGCTGATTGCACGATTATGTGTTGTATTGGTTTCAGTTCGAGGCATATTGGTGGATCAGTTGTGACGTGCAGAGGTGGAATCTGGGAATGACTCGAGTAATGAAAAATTTCTTCGATATAGGTCGTAATGTACTTTATTGGGTAAATTAATTCTATGGAATGATTGAGAGGTAAGTGTAAGAGGGTGTAGTGTGTGCAGTGTATGAATTTGCTTGTGGCTTCAAGTGAGTGGATTACTTTCCTACTATGTTAGTGTGCAAACGGGTCAGGTCGATTCTGTCTAATTGGTCAGTGTAATTGAGATTTACGTTGGAGGGTATCCGGACTTATGGCATTTCTAGGTTATCATGGATTCTACATATCAATATCAAGAAGGTGAAGGTAATGGCTTTAGATTCGTAGGAAGTCTCTTCAGGATAAGTATTTTGAATGTGATACTCTTGGGGATATTTGAGGGAGTATTCGGTAGCTTACGAGCTTTAGACGGTACATTTTTATGCTTGGGACTCGTGAGGTGAGTCTGGGTTGAGAATTGTGGTATTACGGCAAGGAGAAGTATCAATGTAAATTCAAGTCAGAAGAAACTTGGGTAAATAGGGCAACTTGGTAGTAGGTCGGATCGGCATGGTAAGGGATACAGTTAGTTCTTTGGGTGTTCATGAGGTGACGAGTTTTTACAGATGTTTCTTAGAAATGCTCTTGGATTTTTGGTGGCCTGCGTAGCTTGGTTGAGTTAGAAGGATTCAGTTCTGATGGTTTCTACCACAGTTAAGGGTGCATATTTTCTTCTGGTGTAAGGTGCGGGTGACGTGTAGTGAATTTGCTTCTAAATGGGATCAAATGGAAGTTCTTGGCTAGTTGGCTACATAGTTTCTTGTGGCTCGGAAGGGATAAATAAGTTCCCATAATTGCCATGGGATGGCATGGCGTATGCGGTATGTGGGTAGAGTTGATATTTGCATATGTGAGGTCGCAATTCAGTTCTGGAAGGAAGATCGAAACAAATTTCTTAGGCAGCATGGACAGTTTCAGATGACTTGGTAGATGATATCATTGTGGGGTGGCTTGATGAGGGTATACATTTTTGAAAGGTCATGTTTGGAGTTAAGGGTACTTCATTTGTACTGTGGCGCTCTCTTGTTGGATCGACTGTTGATATTCCAGGTTGCTTGGTAACACGAAAGAATCATAGGGGTATCCCTCGTGGAATTATTGAGTATTTAGGATGAGTCATGTATTCGAGCGATGGAGTTGAGATCAGATATAGTAATCTGTGCGCTTCATGGACTTCGAGACTGAGAGTTCTCATAAACAGGTTATTTTGTGGTAGTGAATTGTGAAAATGCGAGCAGAGCTAGTCGGACGTTAGTATGTACCATGATTCCGTTATTGTGAACTTTTCGGTGAGTTATCTATCTATTGTGAGTGACCAGAGTTGATTGAGGGTCATTGGTAGGCCAGTATGGGTGTGTGTTCTGCATCGGTTCGGAATTGTTGACTCCAAATTTCTATTGTTGAGGAATGTACCATTCGATTGTCATTGAGTTTATTTCTTCTTCCGGAGTGATGTAAGTTACCCTTTGATGTTGCGAGGAGTGGTGATTATTGGTTATATGCACATATGGTGCGGTTCTAATTGGGCTTTATAGCTAGATTTGCGTAAGGTAAGTAATTGGGTATTGCGAGGTTGAGACGCGTTGGTTATGTACCTTCTGGTTCGGGTGGCATGGTATCGTCCGGTTTCTCCCGTTGTTATGGCAAGATAGTCCTCTCGTGTAGATCTTTTATATAATTTGATTACATTGAGATGTTGCTATTAAGTGCACGAGTTGCACAACTTTTGGCTTTGAATTGTATCGATGTGTCATGTCATCAGAGTGGTCGTGATGGATGAGAAGAGGTCATTGGACCTAGAATGAATATTTTCAGAATTATCTACAACATAGTTGGAAGGATAAATATCGGGAGTCAGCTTAGAAATCTGCTATAATTCCTGTTTGGGAAGGGGGAGCTTCATGTCTGACTGATCGGACGAATGGTTGTTAGTTTCTACGTGTTTCTTTCATCATCTGCAGTATATGGAAGTGTTAGAGCAAGACATTTCTTGATAAGTGGTTATGTATCGGTGTTGGGTCGTTCTGAGCAGTTATTGTGGTTAAGAGTTATCTCTATGAATGTTTGAGTCACGCGGTGTATTATGTGATTTCATTTGGGGTGCGTATATGTCTTGATTCAGCATGTTCAGACTTGTTCAGTTTATAGTTATGGAATTTTGATCTTGTGTATTATTTCAGAAGTGGGAATTTGGTTCTAAGGTTTATGGGTCAGGTTGGATTTCGAAATATCAACTGTTTTGTGCTATTGGACCTATATGGGATAGGGTGACGTGGGATCACCCCCGAGTATGTGCATGGTAGGCTACGCGGCAGTTTGATGGTGTTGGAGAACAAATCTTGGCCCGTTCGAGGACGAACATATGTTTAAGTGGGGGAGGATGTAACGGCTCTGCCGGTCGTTCCGAGAATTTAGCCCCGCTTCCCCCGTTTCTGCTTCATTATATGTGGTTCAACTTCGTTATGTTGTGTTAGATTGGTTGGCTCGGGTTCGGAGCAATTTTTGGAGAGAAATGAGACACTTAGTCTCTTAACTTGGTTCAATAGTGGAAAAGTCAACCGGAAGCTATCTTATTGCTAAACAACCTTGGAATGTAGAATTTATGGTTCAGATAGCTTCGTTAGGTGATTTGGGGCTTAGGAGTGTGTTCGAAATGTGGTTTTGATGTCCGGTGTAGAATTAGGCTTGAATTGGCGAAAGTTGGTTTTGGCGATTTCCGCTCGGCAGTGGAAAATAGGTTATCGGGGTCGGAATGGAATTCCGGAAGTTGGAACAGGTTCATAATGTCATTTTGGATATGGGTGCAAATTTTCAGGTCAATCGGAAGTGTTTTGGATGGTTTCGACATCTTTGGTGAGATTTAGAAATTTCAAAGTTCATAGGCTTGAATTTGATGTGATTTTGGTGTTTTTGCGTTGTTTTTGGAGTTTCGAAGGCTCGACTAAGTTTGAATAAGGTTATGGGACTTGTTGGTATTTTTTGTTGAGGCCCCGAGGGGCTCGTGATTGATTTCGGATGGTTAACGGAGGTTTGGACTTGGGAATTTGTAGCAAAGCGGCTGCTGGTGCCATTTTGCTGGTGTCGCCGCACCTGCGGATGGGGAGCCGTAGGTGCGATGGCCGCAAGTGCGAGGACCATGTGCAGGTGCAGAGTTTGGCAGCTTGTGAAGAGGTCACAGGTGCGGATGGGTGGCCGCACCTGCAGAAGCGCAGGCGCATGAGCGAAGAGGTAGCCGCAGGTGCGGAAAAAGGAGACTTAAGTCAAGTGCGCATCTGCACACCTGGGACTGCAGGTGCGGGACCACAGGTGCATAATTGGCCGCAGGTGCGAGACCACTAGCCAGAAGAGTATTAATTCATGCCTTCGCGAAATTTTGGCATTTTTCTTCATTTTTGCATGCGGATTGAGTCATTTTGAGAGCTATTTGGAGAAGGATATCGAGGGTCTTCGGTGGAGGTAAGTTTCTCAGACTATTAACTCGATTCTATGTTATTATGTGATGGATTAGGCTTGAAATTAGTTGGATTTAAACCCAAATTTGGAGAAGTAGGAAATTAGGACTTTAATTGAGTAATTGAAGGGGCTATTGTGGTCCGATTTTGATGCGCTTTATATGTGTAGACTCGGGAAAGGATAAGGATTCTTGTGATGTAATTTTTATTGAATTTCAAGACGTGGGCCCGGGGCTTGGGTTTGGCCGAATTTCAAAATTTTTGTATAAATTGATAGTTTTCGATTGGGTTGTGTTCCTTTAGCGTATATTGATTATGTTAATCTGGTTTTGGTTAGATTCGGAGCAATCGGGAGCCAATTTGAGGGGCAAGAGCATCGCAGATTAGTGTTGTGGCCCGGTAGAGGTAAGTAATGGCTATAAAGCTTGTCCTGAGGGTATGAAACCTCGGACCTCATATTTCTCACTATTTTTAGAATGGCACACATATCGGATGACGAGTATGTGGCGTGCACTAATTTTTGGATTGGACTTGGTCCTCTCCGCGACAACTATTGAGTTGCGTATTTTACTCTAAATCATATGTTAAATTGTGTTCTAAAGACTATTGCTATATCTGGGCTATAAGTCGTGTTTGGGGCCTCGTGCCGACTTGTTTAGACCCCTTGGGGGCTTTTTACTGCTATTTCCTCACTGTTGATTTATGATTTACACTCAGTCATACTGTGATTACTGTTTTCGAAACTCAACCTTGTTGACACTATTTTAAGATATAAAAATTTGGGTCGAGTACCCCGTTTTTACTAATACGCCCGAGGGGATTTTGAGAGGTTCTGACTGAGTGAGGCCGACGACCTGATTTGTGAGGATATGATACGCCACGAGGTGGCTTGATGTTAGCGCTTGGGATGAAGGAGCCCCTCCGGAGTCTGCACACACACCCAGTGAGCACAGGTACCTACTGAGTGCGAGTGCCGAGTGATTGGGAGGCATGAGTGAATGTGAGGTATGCCCGAGGGGCTGATTATGCGTAACTGTGAGGTATGCCCGAGGGGATGATTATGAGTGACAGTGAGGCATACCCGAGGGGTTGATTATGATATATGGTTTTGCCCGAAGGTCTACTTATGATTTTACCACTTTCACTCGGAACTTATGAAATATGTTTTGCCCGAGGGGACTTTTTATGATTTTCAGCATTTTTACACTAAACTTCTTGAAAGTTATGTTGAAACTATTGGCAAGTATATTTCCAAATGATTTTTACCTAAATCGACTTTTAAGCGTGATGATTTAACATATACATTGTTGGAAAGAAAGGTTGTGCTTATTGTGAATTGATGAATTGACTTTTATGTGTTTCTTGTTGCTGAGACCTGATTTATTTTCATTAATACTGAGTTGGCGTACTCACATTACTCCCTGCACCTTGTGTGCAAAACCAGGTGTTAGGGTAGGTGAGCTGTGTATTTGTTCCAAAGATTTCTCGGAGGTTTGCGAGGTAGTTGCACGCGTCCGCAGTCCTGCTCCCTCTCCTACTTACTATTATAGAATTTATTTTCTTTTGAGTTTTATATTTTATGTAGATGCTAATGATCTGTGACTCCGGGATCTCGGGGGTTGTATTTAATATCCGATATAGCTTTAACTATTTTTAAAATGTTTAAAGGAAACCTTTATTGGTTATCAGTTTAGTAAAGATGTAAATGGAAGCTTATTATGATTTGGGTGTAATTATGGTTGGCCTAGTTCCACGGTAGGCGCCATCACGACTGGCTTAAGATTTGGGGTCGTGAAATTCCAACTCTGGGAACCAAAATCCGAACTCGATATCAACAAAGTCAACAGTCGGTTATACTTCTCAACCTTCCACACCTCCATCTTTCGACAAAATGTATCACAATAACCTACGAACTCCAGGTCCAAATACGAACACACGCCTATGTCCAAAATCACCATACAAAACTATTGGAACTATCAAAACTTCATTCCGGAGTCGTCCATACAAAAGTCAAATTCCGGTAAATTCGTTTCAACTTAAGCTTCAATCTTAGGACTAAGTGTCCCAATCACTCTGAAACCAATCCAACCCCCCCAACAAGTCACATTACTACAAATGAACATAGAATAAGCAATAAATAAGGGAACAGGGCTACAATATATAAAATGACTGGTCGAGTCATTACAATATGAGGGTAGGCCAGTCTAAAGGACTTGCTTCCAGGTATTAACTGCAACTTTGGCTCGGGGGACTCAGTTAAGTGGACATATGAATTTAGACTCTTCTATATGGTAGTGTCCCTAGAAATGGATGTGATGGCACAATACGTGGTAAGATAACTATGGTTTCACCATTGATCACTTTGGGATTGAGTGGGTGCTTCTACATCATTGAAATACGATGGAGAAGATATTTTTAAAGTGAAGCAGCAGAGTTAACGAGGTATCTTTGTGATACATGATATATATCTAAGGGTTACACTTAGAGGATTTGGATGTGATGAGAAGGATTCGTTGAAGATGCTAGGGAATAAGGACGCTTGATTATCATCTTGGTGTGTAGTGCAGTCTTGAGGTATGGATGTGTTGATGGATCTTTCAGTTGGTCTTTTGTATAATGAAACAGATTCTTACTGCTTGTGGACGAGCATATACTCGGGCGGATTAATTAATTACATAGAGGTTATAACCATAGTAAGATCACAGAAAGATATTGCATTAGGGATAAATAGGTGGATTATCTCGTGTGAGAAGGTTTGAGGTTATATGATCTCTTAAGGGGTTCTTATGGAGAGATTTCTTTCTATCTCGTGGAATAGATGCACTACAATGAGAGTTTGTATACCTTGAGTTAGATGGCACAACTATCACAAGGATAAGTACGCATCTGGTAGATAATTTTGAATGTGTTATGATTAGTACTATATGAACTTATGAGAAATTCAACTGTGTAACAACATGAGATCATGGAAGTTAAGGAGGAAAAGCTAATGCAGATTCTCGGATGATGTGATTATAGATTTGAGCCAAGTGGGGGAGTACCATCGACGATAAGATTATATGGGCATATGATAGCTCCTGAACTGAGGTACGTGTATGGATTAGTTATGACTTGAGAAGGGTGACATTGATGATGACTTGGGCAAGGAATTTGCTGGAGGTATGACGTACTATATTTGATTGATATATGGAGGTTGTTGAATAACTCAAGTTTGATATTCTTCGTGGTTATAGTGTGAAAGGAGAAATGACCCGCTCGATTGCTTAAGGGCGAGGCTACATCTTTCAGAGAAATAATGTGCTAATAGATCACAAGTTGTTCGGCATGTTTGGTTATGCATCGGGAAATAGGGCAGAGTAGATGACTCTCGAGAATGGTTCTAGTGGTTTCAAGTTTCAAGATGTGATACTTAAGGATTTATGGATACTTTATTTGGTTAAAACTTTGAGATTTAGTATTAGGTTATGTCAGAAACTAAGAATACTTATGTATCTTTATTGATTCTATAATGCAACATTCGAGAGATATAAGGAACAGTTTAAAATTAATTGGAGGGTGCTTTAGAGCAAAAATATATATTTGAAGATATTTTGGGTACATGAAGGGAAATGCAGTGGCTTATATATATTGGGATGACGTTCAGATACTCTCTCAAAGCAGCAGACTTTTAGAAATAACGGTCTGAGCTCAACCCGTAGGGATCTAATTCGAATCCAGCAGAAATCTGTTTGACAACTCGAACCATACAAATGAATAGGTTTCCATGTGTGTTTTAGAAAAACAAGTATAAATAGAGATATATTTCAAAATACTCTCAACACAGAACGGCAGTGCCAAAACAGCCTGGATCATTAGTGTTTCAAACAAATGATGATCCCTAACGAGTCACCAAAACAAAAAGAATTGTTCGAGTGCAGGGTTCTGACCTCACATAAAAATTGAGAATGCTATCACAGACTATCACAAATACTGCTAACATACAGCAAACGACACCCAATTTGCTTACAGTGCCCAAGAGCACCGGAGGAACCCAACGGACTACAGCTTTTGGCATCAACCTAAGCAAGTGTAATATAAAGAAAATTATCAAAATTTTGTTGAGTCATTCTCTTAACAAGAAAATAAAGTCAAAAATATTTTTAAAAAAGAAAAGAAAGAAAGAAACCAAGCCCAGAGAAGATGTATCATGCATAGATATGAAAGAAGAGTCGACATAATATGATGTGAATAAAGATTCAATCCTCGTCCAACCGTGTCGGTTGATCTCTCCTTCTTGGACCACCAGCTGGTTTTGCCATAATAATCTGAACAATATACAAAATTTAAAGAGAATCCATAAGTTAAAAGACTTTAAAATGAAGACAAAATTTAATAAATGATGATTTATCAAGCAAAAGAGAATTAGTTATAATGTTGGTAGATTAGTAGATTTTTCCCCTCATTCAACTCCAAACATTCTATGGTCCGTAACTCCAAACTTTACTATTATTCATAGTGCTACATAAGTTTATGAATGAGTAATAGATGATTACCTGGTCTACCCGAAGCATAGTGCAAACGATATCCGCAGCATATTTTAGAGCAAAGAACCTGTTTAGGGGGAGGCATCATGTCAAGATTACAGATGTCAATCGAGCTCTGTATCTCCTCCAATGGAGGATTCAGTGGCCTCCAGAAGACAAAACTCGTAGAGAGAGAAAGAGAATTTCTGAGAGTCTTCAACTTTATGAAGAGCAGAGAGGTTGTCATAGTGCACATGTATTGGCAAACAAACTGGCACAACGAGTTCTTCAAGTAGTCTTGATAGCCAAACAAGTTCACCAACAACTTTTCTTAGGGCTCTGTATTTTGCTTCTGCTGAGGAGTGGGACATGGTTTCCTGTTTCTTGTACTTCCAGCTGATAGGTCTGCCACCTAAGAATACAACATAACCAGATACTGACCTTTTAGAATCAGGGCAGCTGCCTAATCAGAATCACAATAGGCAGCTAGTGAAACATCATTTGTATTGCTGAAGTATAGACTCAGAGTAGGGTTCTCCTTCAGATACCTCAATATACGATAGGCTGCATTTAAGTGGGGCTCCCTAGGATCTTGTATAAGTAGGCTGGAATGTTGGACGCCATATGCTATGTCTCGTCTAGAATTAGCAAGAAAGTTCAATTTTCCAACCAATTTCCTGAAGAAGGTAGGATTTGACAATGGAGCCCCATCTTTTTCTTTCAACTTTATTGTAGGATCAAGGGGAGAAGTCAAGGCTGGAGAATGGAGACACTCATATTACTTTAACAAGTCTAAAATAAATTTTCATTGTGAAATGATAATACCATCTGACTTGTAAAGAATTTCTAGTCCTAGGAAGCAATGTAACTGCCCTAAGTCCTTAATTTTGAACTTTTCATGTAGGAAAACCTTGAGCTAGTTGATTTCTTTCGAATCAGTCCCTGTGAGCAGTACATCATATACATATACTACTACATAGACAATGTATATGACTTCAGTCAACTTATCATACCGTTGTCTGCTTGCCTACTTCAGTCCATAAAAGGACTTTTTCAACTTGCAAACTAACCCCGGAGAGTGTATTTCAAGACCTGGAGAAGCCTGCATATACACCTCCTCAAGAAAATCTCCTTAGAGAAATTCATTGTTCACATCCAATTGTGAGGTTTTCCATTTTTTCTTTGCTGCTATGGCAGTGAGGGACTTGACAGTGGTCATCTTGACTACTGGAGAAAAGGTATTTGTGTAGTCTATACCAGCTTGTTGAGTATACTTCTTTACTACTAGTCTTGCTTTATACCTTTCTATACTGCTATCTGCTTTAGGTTTTACTTTATACACTCATCTACATCAAATGGCCTGTTTTCCTTTAGGTAAGGGGACTAGGTCCCATGTGTTATTAGCATACAAGGAATCAAACTCCTATGTCATGGAAATTTGCCAAGAAGCATGCATGGCTGCTTCTTCTTATGAAGTTGGTTCTCTATCATTACAGATGTTCTTTACAATATGCTGACTCTCAGGATGTAGGGAATCATAAGTAATGTGATTATTATGGAAAAAACATAGAATTTAGGGAGAGGTTAGAATTAGACTTTAGGTTTGTTATATTGCAAACATCATCATTCAGATGTGAAGGGAGTTTGTGCTCCCTATCAGATCTTCTGAATCCAGTGATTCTTCTATTGAGTGTTGAGGTGAAGTTATATCTTGAATGTGTTCAATTGGAACTTGTGTCTCATATGAGGAAGGTGCAGGTGGAGAAGAGACATGTGATACATTAGAAAATGGAAGATTGATGTTCTCCTGATCACTAATGCTTTGAGATATACAAGTATCAATGTGGTCAGGTGGGTTGTTAGTGGGTGCTACATTGTGGACGATAGGTGGAGTGTTGCTTACAGAAAGTTTGAAAGTGAAAGGAAAGATTGATTCATAGAAGGAAACATCTCTAGATATATGTATTCTCTTAGTGGAAGGACTTAGTACCTTATACGCCTTTGTGCCAAAAGGATTTCCTACAAATACATGTAGGGTAGTTCTTGGTTCAAGTTTATCTCTGAGAGGCTTTGGTACAGTGGGATAACACAAACACCCAAAACTTCTTAAGTGAGAGTAATTGGGCTTCTTTTAATATAAGAGTTCAAAAGGGAATTTTTTTCTTTAGAGGAGTATTTGGAAGTCTATTAATGAGAAAGGTTGTTGTAAGTATACATTCTCCCCAATATTTCAATGGTAGCTTGGATTGAAAAAGTTGTGCCATGGCCACTTCAAGAAGATATTTATGTTTTCTTTCCACTACTCCATTTTTTATGGTGTGTAAGGGCATGTTTTCTGGTGGTTTATTCCCTTTGATTGAAAAAATGAGATTGCATCATTGGTAGTAAACTCTAGGCCATTATCAGACCTTATACATTTAATAGTGGTTTGGAATTGGTTTTCTACCATACTTACAAAAGCCTTTATGACTTGTAAGGAATTACTTTTGAAACTCAAGAGATGGGTTCAAGTAGACCTACTATAATCATCTACCAGGGTAAGGAAGTATTTGAAGTTATTATGTGGGGCCACATGGTAGGGACCCCACAGATCGACATGGAGTATTTCAAAAAATTTAGTGGTGTCTGTTGCTCTTTGGGGAAAGGGGAGCCTAGATTGCCTGGCCATAGGTCAAATATTACACATAAAAGGTTATTTTGTAGAAAAGGTTGCAGGTATAGTAGAAATCCCTTTCATTTATTGAAGGGTACATGAACAAGTCTGAAATGCCACAATAGATCTACATTATCACTAAGAGATGAGCTAGAAGACACACCAGAAACACTGTCTTTATTATTGTAATTGGAATTATTTACAATATGGAATGGACTGTAGGAATAAGATAGACAGTGTATAGCATTCACATTGTCAGCATGAACAGAAAAACAAGGAAGATCACAATTTTGTTCAGGTGTAAGACTACCTTTTTTCAGGCACTTAGAACAGAGGAAGTACAGTCCATCTACAACTTACCAATCTCCAGAGGCCTCTTCAGTGAAGGGGCCTGCAGTAGACAGGAAGTGTTAGAGAAGGATGCAATGTATTTGAGATGTATTGCTAAGGATATGATAGACACTAGATTAAATTTTGAAGGATGGAATGAACAAGACTTTGTATAGAACAATTTTAGGTGTCAGGTGTACATCTCCAATTTCAGTTACTTTAACTTTGTAACCATTTGGGAGTTTAACTAATAAAAGGATATGGTAGGCTTACTATGTTTTACAGGTGGATTTCGTTAAAAGTCATATGGTGTGATGCCCCGGAATCTAATATCCATAAGTCAACTTTTGTAATAAAACACTTGCATGATGGATTATCAAAATCAATTGAAGATGTGCAAGCAATCATACCTGTAAAGTTCACAGAAGCTCCGCTAGACATATTTGCACTGACTGAATTCTCTCCAATATTTCCAATCTGGAAATGCTGTAACAGGCTGGAAATTTGTCCATATTGCTCCTTTGAAAGTCTCATTCTTTAATTTTCTCCTTGGTGTTCCAAAAAAACTTCTTTCTACGTTTGTAACTGCATTTGCCATGACATTTTTTCCTTTGTTGAACCTTGTGTTGTAATTGTATCCTTGAGAACTCTGCGTGTACTATTGTGGCCCTTGATTAAAACCCTGAGGGTATCCATGTAGCTTGTATCACTTGTCTTTGGTGTGACCTTGTTGTTTGCAATGGTTACAAAAAGGCCGAGGTCTGTTATTTGCAATTTGATTTCCAGTTCCAGCTGAGTAGTTTTTCTTGAAGGTTCTTCCTCTTAGATTGACATTCAATGCAGTAGAATCAATATTTAGTTGATTTCTTGGCCTAAATTCCCTCTGTTTTTCCTCCTTTATCAGCAGAGCAAATGCTTGTGCCATGGACGGCAAAGGCTTCATCATGAGTATGCTTCCTCGAATAACTATATAGATTTAATTGAGTCCCATTAGAAATTGTATCAACCTTCTATCGTGTGGGATTAATACTCTATCATGACCCAACATCTCTCCAAAACACGTTGTGAAGGCACCTAGTCTCTACGACTAGGTAAGCCTAACAACTTTCAGAAAATACCAATAACGAAAGAAAAAACTTAACATCTAACTGCAATAGATACTGAATAACCAATAACAATGCCGCTTAGCATGTACAATAACAAAAAAATAAACGAACACAACTTTCCCAAAACCCAGAACATCATGAGTCACAAGCTACAGAAAAGGAAATAGTATCTTTATACACCAGAGTCTAGTAAAAAGGAATACAGGAAATGTTTGATATAGAGGAGAATAGAGGGGAACTCCGAGGTCTGCAGACGCGGTAGATATACCTTGAAGTCTCCAAGGCTGTGTCGAATAACTGATAATGCGGCAGATAATGAGCACCTGAATCTGCACACAAAACATCTGCATAAGAGTAGCATGCGTACACCACAATTGGTACCCGGTAAGTGACAAGCCTAACCTCGGTCGAGTAGTGACGAGGTTAGGTAGGGCCCACTGGTATATAATAAATAAACCAGGAGAATACAACAGTATAATAAGAGACATGGAGTTCAACAAAAGAAAACACTGAATAACAGTAAAACACGCAGAAATAGACAACATGGGATCTCCCAAGATACTGTCTTGTAGTCCCAAAAGTAAATAAGTAGGGAGAACTCCTGAGGTACCGCCTCGTAGTCTCAAAAGTAAATGTGCAAGGAGAACTCCCGAGGTACCGCCTCGTAGTCTCAAAAGTAAATGTGCAGTGGGATTTACCGGGATACCGTCCTATAGTCCCAAAACTAAATGTGCAGGGGGATCTCCTGGGAAACCATCCCGTAGTCCCAAAAGTAAATACACAACTTAGGTAATTACAGACGATATGTACAACAAGAGAATCTACAGTTTAGACTAAGTACAAGTCAAAAAAAGAAGCAGGAATTCACTAAGCATGTTGCAACGAGTTCAATTAAGAAATTAAGACACGTAGACATGTTATTCTAGGTTAATAGGGTAACTACACATGCTAATATACTCAATTAAGGCGAAAACAGGTAATTACTCAGTAAAAATCAAGTTTTGCAACAAATAGCACGTGCACACACTCGTCACCTCGCGTACACGGCGCTCACATATCATATCAGTACCATATCCTAAGGGAATTTCTCCCATACAAGGTTAGGCAAGCCACTTACCTCGAACAAAGCTCAAATCAATCCATAAGAATTCCCTTTCCTCAATGATCCGACTCCGAATGGCCCAAATCTAGCCAAACACAATTACATACCATAAATATATCTATAAGAAACTAATCTTATCAATGAAATCTAAGCTAAAGCAAGAAATTAGGAAATCGTCCCAAAAGGCCTCCCCGGACCCACGTCTCAGAATCAGGTAAAAGTCAAAAAATATGAACACCCATTCAATCATGAGTCTAACCATACAAGAATTACTCGGATCCGACCTCAAATCACCTTCCAAAACTTGAAATTTTAGTCTATGAAGCTCCTGCCAATTTCCCCCAAATTTCCAACTCAAATCCCTAATTAGATGATGGAAATAGCAATAGATTCATTATATATAATCCAATATGAGTTAGGATCAGTTACCGCAACAATCTTCTTGAAGAAACATCGAAAAATCGCCTCACACCGAGCTCTCAAAGTCCCAGAAACGAAATCGGAATGAAACCCTCGAAATCCTATTTTCTCCCCAGTTATTCCGCATTTGCGGACCTACTGTCGCACCTACGACACCGCACTTGCGGAATTTCTTTCGCAGATGAGAAAATGACTAGGACCGCATCTGCGATCAATGGGCCGCACCTGCACGCCTGCTTCTGCGATACCCCCACACTCCAGGCCTTTACGCTTCTGTGACAACTCTTCCGCATATGCGGATGCGTAGATGCGGCTCAGCTCCTCGCACCTACGCTCATAGGCCAAATGGACCAACTCGCACATGCAGCTCTTCTTCCGCACAAGCAAGTCTGCACCTGCGGTCTCCCCACTGCAGTTGCGAAACACCAAAAGGCCAGAAATCTCAGCAATTGCCTAAGTCCAAATCTCATTCCGTTTAGCATCTGAAACACACTCGAGGCCCCCCGGAACCTCAACCAAACATACCAACCAGACCTAAAACACCATACGAACTTAGTCGAGCCCTCGAATCACATCAACCAATGTTAAAAACACAAATCACCCTCCGATTCAAACTTGATGAACTTGACACTTCAAGTTTCTACAATGGATGCCGAAACCTACCAAACCACATCCAATTGGCCCCAAAATTTGCGAACAAGTCACATTCATCATTACGGACCTACTTCAAATTCCGTAATTGGAATCCGACGCCGAGTTCAAAAAGTCCACTACCGTTCACAATCTTAAAAATATTGACTTTCACCATTTCAAGTCTAAATGAGCTACAGACCTCCAAAACATAATCCGGAAATGCCTCTAAGTCCAAAATAATCCACGGAGCTAACGGAACTGACGAAACTCCATTGTGGAATCATCTTCACACAGTTCTGACTATGGTAAAAAATTCTAAGACTTAAGCTTCTATTTAGAGACTAAGTGTCCAACAACACTCCAAAACCACAACCAACACCGTTCAGCAAGACACATAAGCAGAAAGAGATACGGGGGTAACAATAAACAAGGGATCGGGGCTATAACTCTCAAAACGACCGACTGGGTCATTACATCCTCCCCCTCTTAAACTAATCGTCCATCCTCGAACAAGTATAAAGACATAGAAGTGGTGAAAAGATGAGGATAATAGCTGCACATATCATGCTCGGTATCCAAAGTCGCCTCCTTTACCGGATGAACCCTCCACTGCACCTTCACGAAAGAAATGTTCTTTGACCTTAGCTTTCTAACTTGCCTGTCCAAAATAGCCACTGACTCCTCAACATAAGATAGATCCTTGTCCAACTAGAGTGAGCTGAAATCCAATACATGAGCTGGATCATCGTGATACTTCCGGAGCATAGAAACGTGGAATACCGGATGAACTCCTGCTAGATTGGGAGGTAAGGCAATCTCATAAGCAACTTCCCCAACTTGCTGAAACACCTCAAAACTACCATGAACCTTGGTCTTAGCTTGACCTTCTTACCAAACCTCATAACGCTCTTCATAGGCGATACCCAGAGCAAGACCCGCTCACCAACCATGAATGCAACATCGCGAACCTTCTGGTTTGCATAACTCTTCTGTCTGGACTAGGCTGTGCGAAGCTGATCCTTAATCACCTTCACCTTATCCAGGGCATCCTGGACCAAGTATGTACCCAATAATCTGGCCTTGCCCGGTACGAACCAACCCACTAGGAACCGACACTGCCTACCATACAGAGACTCATGCGGTGCCATCTGGATGCTCGAATGATAATTGTTGTTGTAGGCAAACTCTGCAAATGGAAAGAACTGATCCCACAACCCTCCAAACCTCATCTCACAGGCACAAAGCATATCCTCTAATATCTGAATAGCGCACTCGGACTGTCCGTCCATCTAAGGGTGAAATGTTGTGCTCAACTCCACTTGAGTACCCTACTCATGTTGTACGGCCCTCCAGAACCGTGATGTAAACTGTGTACCCCGTTCTGAGATGATAGATACCAGTACACCATGAAGCCTGACGATCTCGAGGATGTAAATTCGAGCCAGCTGCTCGGAAGAATAGGTAGTCATCACATGAACAAAAAGAGCTGTCTTGGTCAAGTTATCGACAATCACCCAAACTGCATCAAACCTCCACTGAGTTCGTTGGTGTCCAACAAGAAAATCCATAGTGATCCGCTCCTATTTCCACTCTGGAATTTCTAACTTCTGAAGAAACCCACCTGACTGTGGATGCTCATACTTCAACTACTGGAAATTTAAATACTGTGCCACATACTCCACTATGTCTTTATTCATCCTCCTCCTCCAGTAATGCTGCCTCAAATCCTGGTACATCTTCGCGGTGCCCGGATGAATGGAGTACCGTGACCTATGAGCCTCTTGGAGGACCAACTCACACAAACAATCTACATTGGGCACACATAGCCTGCCCTGCATCCTCAATGCACCATCATCCCCAATAGTGACCTCTTTAGCATCACTGTGATGGATCGTGTCCTTAAGGACGAGCAGATGGGGTTCATCATAATGATGGTCCCTGATACGATCATAAAGAGAAGACCGAGAGACCACACAAGCCATTACTCGACTCGACTCAGAAATATCCAATCTCACAAACTGGTTGGCTAAGGCCTGAACATCCAACTCCAATGGCCTCTCTGTTGTTGGTAGATATGCTAGACTCCCCAAACTCTCTGCCCGACGACTCAAGGAATCGACAACCATATTGGCCTTTCCCGGATGGTACAAAATAGTGATATCATAGTCCTTAAGTAGCTCCAACCACCTCCGCTGACGCTAGTTAAGATCTTTTTGCTTGAACAGATGCTGCAAACTTCGATGATTGATGTAAATCTAACAAGAAACATTGTACAAATAGTGTCACCAAATCTTCAAGGCATGAAAAATAGCTACTAACTCAAGGTCGTGGACATGATAGTTCTTTTCGTATACCTTCAGCTGTCTGGACGCGTAGCCAATCACCCTACCGTCCTGCATCAACACCGTGCCGAGACCAATCCGTGACACATAATAATATACATTGTAAGACCCCGAACCTATAGGCCATACCAATAATGGGGCTGTAGTCAAAGATGTCTTGAGCTTCTGAAATCTCTACTCACATTCCTCTGTCCACCTGAACAGAGCACCCTTCCAGGTCAGTCTGTTCATATGTGCTGCAATGGATGAGAGTCCCTCTACAAAACGATGGTAATACCCCGCCAAACCAAGAAAACTCCGGATCTCCTTAGTTGATGACGGTCTAGGACAAATCTGCATTGCTTCCACCTTCTTCGGATCCACCTTGATCCCATCACTCGATACTACATGACCCAATAATGCCACTGAGTCTAGTCAAAACTCACAGTTTGAAAATTATGCATAAAACTTCTTTTCTCTCAAGGTTTGAAGCAGAGTCCTCAGGTGCTGCTCATGATACCCCCCCCCCCAGTCCGGGAGTACACCAGAATGTTGTCAATAAATACAATGACGAATGATTCAAGTTAATCCCGGAACACACTATGCATCAAGTGCATAAAAGCTGCTAGGGCATTGGTCAGCCCAAAAGATATCACGAGAAACTCATATTGACCATATCGAGTCCTGAAAGCAGTCTTCAGGATATCTGGCTCCTGAATCTTCAACCGATGATAGCCTGAACGTAAGTCAATCTTGGAAAACACCCTGACACCCTGTAACTGATCAAATAAGTCATCAATACGAGGCAATGGATACCTATTCTTCACTCTAACCTTGTTCAGTTGGCGATAATCAATGCACATACGCATAGAACCATCCTTTCTCTTCACAAATAAGCTCGGAGCACCCCATGGTCACACACTGGGCTGAAGAAGCCCTTATCAAGCAACTCCTGCAACTGCTCCTTCAACTCAGGAGGAGCCATACGATATGGAGGAATAGTGATTAGCTAAGTGTCGGACAACAAATCAATGCCAAAATTAATATCTATGTCAGGCGGCATGCTCGGAAGGTCAACTAGAAATACTTTTGGGAAGTCCCACACTACTGGAACTGACTCATGTGTAGGGGTATCAATACTGATATCTCCCACATAAACTATATACGCGTCACAACCCTTCTCAACCATTCGTTGAGTCTTAAGAAATAAAATAACTCTGCTGGGAGTGTACTCTAGTATACCCCTCCACTCTAATCGTGGTAAACTTGGAATAGCCAGCGTCACGGTCTTAGCGTGACAATCAAAGAATAGTATAATGGGGCGACAACCAGTCCATGGCCAAGATAATATCAAAGTCTACTATGCTAAGTAATAATAAATCAGCTCTGGTCTCAAAACCACTAAGAGCAATCAAACACGACCAACACACATGGTCCACAATAAGAGAATCTCCCACAGGAATAGACACACAAATAGGGGAACACAAAGAATTCCGAGATACGCCCAAATACGGGGAAAAATAAGAGGACACATAGGAATATGTAGATCCTGGGTCAAATAATACCGACGCATCTCTTTGAGAGACCGAAACAATACCTGTAATGACAAAGCCGGAAGCAACTGCCTCTATACGAGCCAAAAGAGCATAATATCTGGCCTAGCCTCCCCCTCTAGGGCGACCTTGACCTCCACCTCGAGCTGACTGAGTAGGTGGGGCGGTAGATGGTGCTGGAATCATAGCTTGAGGACCCGGTAGAGCACACAGTGGCTAAGAAGCCTGTGGAGGTGCTCCTCTCCTAAGTCTGGGGAAATCCCTCACCATATGGCGAGTGTCGCCATACTCAAAACAACTCTTCGAAGGGCGTGGCTGTTGTGATAGACAGGGACTGGCTTCTAAAAGCACCCCGAGCAGGAGGCACACTAGATACCAGCGGTGCATAATAAGACTCCTGGGACCTAGAAGGGGTTGGAACACAACTGGCGGCTGGAAGAGCTGAATGAACAGGGCGGCTCACATAACCCCTACCATGGCGAACTGTAGCTGGGGCATGAGTACCAGTGTAAGAACCAGACTCTCGAGACCTCTTGGCCTCCCTTTCCTCTCTATCCTGGTCAAGCATGCCCTCCAATCTTCTAGCAATACTAAAAACCTGCTGATAAGAAATATCCATCTCCAACTCCCTAGCCATACTGATCCGGATACTGGGGTGGAGTCCTTAATAAACCATCGAACCCTCTCTCGAACTGTGGCAACCAAGGTCGGTGCATGCCGGGCCAAATCACTGAAACAGACTACATACTCTGACACAGTCATAGCACCCTAGAGCAACTGCTCAAACTCCGCGCGCCATGAGTCATTGAGGCTTTGAGGGACATACTCCCTCAAAAAACATGTCTTATAAATGAGTCCATGTAAGTGAAGTTGCCTCATCCAGACCACTCAACTCATAAGCACGCCACCACTAATAGACTTCTCCTCTAAGATGAAAGGTGGTAAAAGGGACCCCACTCGTCTCTGCTACACCCGTAGTACAGAGAATATGATGACACTACTGCAGAAAACTTCGAGCATCATCTGTAACCAATCCGCTAAAGGTAGGTGGGTGTACTTCTTGTACCTCTCAAGTCTAAGCTAATCCGCCTCAGAAGCGGCTGTCCTAATCTCGTGCTGGACATGATCTACCGACTGCATAGGGATAAACTCTAGTGCCTGGTCGACCTGGACCTTCTGTTCAGGAGTATGGACTGCATGAATCTGTGCCCCTCCCTCGGTCTGAGATATGACAGGAGCTAGTGGGATCAATCCAGCCCGATCTAAGGTGCTGAACATACTCATGAACTGGGCTAGAGTCTCCTGGAGGACTGGTGAAGCATTAGGCACCTCCGGTGCCTACCCTCCAGCTGGAGCTGCTGGGGGCTCCTCTGTCACAGCTCACGCGGGTGCTCCGGTTGCATTGCGTGGTCGTCCTCTACCTCGGCCCTGGACTCTAGCGGCTCTAGTAGGGGGCATGGGTACCTGGTCGTCAGATCCTCCGGTATGTGTCCTCACCATTTGTGAGAAAGAATAGAATAGATAAGTTTAAAATTTGATGTCAACAACTTTGCACGACAAGGAATCAAAGAAGTATAATTGTTCCTAACAGTTCCATAGCCTCTCGAAGATAAGTACGGATATCTCCATACCGATCCGCGAGACTCTAATAAATTGGCTTGTGAATCACGACACCTATGAACCTAGAGCTCTGATACCAATTTGTTACGACCCAACATCCCTCTGAAATACGTCGTGACAGCACTTAGTCTCTAGGACTAGGTAAGCCTAACAAATTTCGGAAAATACTAATAACGGAAGCAAAAGCATAACATCTAACTGCAAAAGATACTGAATAACCAATAACAATGTCGCTCGGCATGTACAATAACCAAAACAATAAACGTACACAACTTTTCCAAAACCCGGAATATCATGAGTCAGAAGCTACAGAAAAGAAAATAGTATCTCTATAGATCAGAGTCTAACAAAAAGAAATACAAGAAGTGTTTGACACGGGGATGAATAGAGGAGGACTCCGAGGTCTGCGGACGCGGCAGATATACCTTGAAGTCTCCAAAGTTGTCTCGACTCACAAATAATATGGATGATAACGAGCACATGAATCTGCACATGAAACATGTGCATAGTAGCTTGAGTACACCAATATTGGTACAAAGTAAGTGTCAAGCCTAACCTCGGACGAGTAGTGACGAGGTCAGGTCAGGCCCACATGTATATAATAAATAAAGTAGGAAAATATAATAGTATAATAAGAGACATGAAGTTCAACAAAGAAAACACAATGAAATAACAGTACAACATGCAGAAATAAACAGGGGATCTCCTAAGATACTGTCTCGTGATCCCAAAAGTAAATATGCAGGGAGAACTCCCGAGGTACCGCCTCGTAGTCTCAAAAGTGAATGTGCAGAGAGAATTCCAGAGGTACCGCCTCTTAGTCTCAAAAGTAAATGTGCAAGGGCATCTCCGGAGCTACCGTCCCGTAGTCCCAAAATTAAATGTGCAGCCAGATCTCCCAGGATACCATCCCGTAGTTCAAAAAGTAAATACACAGCTCAGGCAATTACAGATGATAGGTACATCAAGAGAATCCACAGTTTAGACTAAGTACAAGTCAAGAAAAGAAGCAGGAGTTCACTAAGCATGCTGAAAGCGTTCAGTTAAGCAATTAAGGCACATAGACATGTTATTCTAGGCTAACAGGGTAACTACACATGCTAATATACTCAATTAAGGTGAAAACAGGTAATTACTCAGTAAAAATCAAGTTTAGCAACAAATAGCCCGTGCACGCACTCGTCACCTTGCATACACGGCGCTCACATATCATATCAGTACCAAGTCCTAAGGGGATTTCCCCAACACAAGGCTAAGCAAACCACTTACCTCGAACCAAGCTCAAATCAATCCGTAAGAATGCCCTTTCATCGATTATCTGATTCCCAATGACCCAAATCTAGCCAAACACAATTACATCCCATAATTATATCTATAAGAAACTAATCTAATGAATGAAATCTAAGCTAAAGCAAGAAATTAAAAAATCGCCCCAAAAAACCTCCCCGGGACCACGTCTCGGAATCGGGTAAAAGTCAAAAAATATGAACACTCATTCACTCACGAGTCTAACCATACAAGAATTACTCGGATCTGACCTCAAATCACCTTCCAAAACTTGAAATTTTAGTCTATGGAGTTCCTGTCATTTTCCCCCAAATTTCTAACTCAAGTCCCTAACTAGATGATGGAAATAACAATAGATTCATTAAATATAGTCCAATCCGAGTTAGAATCACTTACCCCAACGATCTTCTTGAAGAAACCTCGAATTATCGCTTCACACCGAGCTCTCAAAGTCCCAAAACCGAAATGAGAATCAAACCCTGAAAATCCTATTTTCTACCTAGTTATTCCGCATCTGCGGACCTACTGCCGTGTCTGCAACATTGCACCTGCGGAATTTCCCTCGTAGGCGCAAAAATGACTTAAAGGACTGGGACCGCATCATCGAGCAATGGGCCGCACCTGCACGCCCGTTCCTGCAAAATTCTTCCCGCTTCTACGATACCCCCTTAATCAAGGCCTTTCAGCTTCTGCGGCAACTCTTTCGCATCTGCGATCTCCCTACCGCAAGTGTGAAACACCAGACGACCAGAAATATCAGCAATTGCCTAAGTCCAAATTTCATTCGGTTAAGCATCCAAATTCACCCGAGGCCCCCAAGACCTCAACCAAACATATCAATCAATCCTAAAACACCTTACGAACTTAGTCGAACCTTCGAATCACATCAAAACATGCTAAAAACAAAAATCACCCTCTGATTCAAGCTTGATGAGCTTGAAACTTCAAATTTCTACAACTGATGCCGAAGCCTACCAAACCACATCCGATTGACCCTAGATTTTGCAGAAAAGACATTCATCACTACGGACCTGCTCCAACTTCCGTAATCGGAATCCGACCCCGATATCAGAAAGTCCACTGCCGGTCCAAATCTTTAAAAATTCGACTTTTGCCGTTTCAAGCCTAAATGAGCTACAGACCTCCAAAACACAATCCGGACACACCCCTAAGTCCAAAATTACCCAATGGAGCTAAAGGAACTGACTAAACTCCATTCCAGGGTTGTCTTCACATAATTATGACTACACTCAAAAATTCTAAGACTTAAGCTTCTGTTTAAGGACTAAGTGTCCCAAAACACTCTGAAACCACAACCAACACCTTCCGGTAAGACACATAAGTAGAAAGAGATACGGGAAAAATAGTAAACAGGGGATCGGGACTATAACTCTCAAAACGACCGACCCGGTCGTCACAAACTCAAAAGCTTGTGGGATGAATTTTAGATTTGGCTAAACTCGGAGTTTGTGATAGATAACAAGCAATGAAGTGAATTCTATCAAGCAACTACGATCTTGGCAGAATGGATGGCTAAGCTCCTCTAAAGGATATTCCTTGAACTATAGTTGGAAAAAATAAAAAGCACATGTGGCAGATTGTAAGGATGCATGCAGCTGGTATATAAGATTCGGGAGAGTAAATGATTTTGGAGCAGGAGAGGTTTAAATTTTTTTCCTGGGGACTGGAAAGATTTTGTGAAGCAGGACATGAATCTAATTCTTTCAACCTCGAAAGCAGCAAGAGATGGAAGATTCACAGTTAAACTTGCTATAAGATCCGAACAAATGCAAGGTCTGTGAAGATTCATTACCAGGGAAGATAAATTGGAAAATAAGGTTCCTTTAGAAGTTGATTTTGTTTTAATTGATTGCAGCTTGTGAGGCATGTCTATTTTGAACAAATGTAGTTCACAGAAAATGTGTCTATTTTTGAATTTTTTTGTGATGCTGTGGGCAAATCCGAGATTAGTAAGAAACGCTCTAAAATGTTGGCAGGGGCAAAAGATTTGAAAGATCTGGAAATCGTTTTTGTATTTTATGGAATGAATAGAAGAAACACAATCTTAGATGTTTCAAAGAGACGTTTGATGCTGTAAGATATTTTCAATATTTGATTTTTGGTGTAATGTTTCCAACGTGAATAATTTTGATCCTTCGATGGACTTGAATTGACCCATAGGTTTAAGGAGTTCCACAGCCTTTCTGAAATTTCTCTACACTCTGGCTGCTGTGACATAGATATAATAAAAAACAAAGCATTTATTGTTCAGAGTAAGCCCGCATCTGCAAATGAATTGTCTTGGTATGGCGATAATAAAACGCAAAGGGAAATGGGGAGTAGGAAAGAAATTATTCAGGGGAAATCAAAATGGTTCGAAGGTATAAGGCTATAAGCTATAAAATAAGTGAAGAGAAGATTTAGGAGGAAGCTTTCTACAAAGGTTTGAAGAATACTGCAGTTTGGTTCAAGTATTAGCCTCAGCTAGCAGGTAAAATGACTACTGTTCAACGATTCTTCTAAGTCTTTCAATCTTTCTCTTTCACCTTTCTCTTTCTTCTACTTGTGTAATGGTGAAAACCTCCAAAACTGTTCCACAAAAGGAAAAGGTTTCTTCTTCTTCTTCACGGCCGGCCGGTGAAAAAACACCGGCGGAACCGCTCCCTAGTGAGTGTGTTCCCGGTCCGAGTGTTCTAAAGTCCGACTTTAAAACCGAGAACCCTCCATCGGTCCCTGGCCGATGTGAGCACGTATCGAGATATGTTTGCTCAATAACAGTGGGATATCTTGAGGATGTTAAAAGGGATTGCAACTGGGGGATGAAGTCGTTATACAGATCCCTTCTCTTGAAGAAAGTATTACCACCCACGTGGAGAGGTTTCTAAGTGTTTACACTTACCTCTTCACGTTGGGTCCCCTCGACCCGGTTATCATAGATTTTTGTAAGAGGTACCAAGTGACCCTCAGCCAAGTTCATCCTTCCTTCTGGCGCATCGTAATCATGCTCCGGTTTTTCTCCAGCAAAATTGAGTGACTGTCGTTCACCCTCAACCATCTCATCAGGCTATACATTGTCGAGCGATCAAGGCATTGTTCTCGAGTATCGACAAAGACAAGGACCAAGGACGGATGAGTCGGTTTGTTCGGATAAGGACCTGTAACCTCATCCTGAAGGAAAAAATGTCATTTTTCGAGAAATAGAACCCGGAACGTAAGTAATATTTTACTCGTTTGTTTCCTCATTTTTATTTTTTGGCTTCTTTTAACTTCTTATTTATATTGCAGCGGCTGCTTGGATGCCTCGAGCGGTTCCTGACCTCGAGGATTGGGTTAGGAAGTTGGCCTCGACTTCCTCTTATGTTGATCGATGTTGGCGCGACTTGGCAAAAGGCAAATGGAAGGGAAAGAATCATGGTGATTTTCTCTTTCTCTTCCTTATTTACGAGGTATTGATAACATTTATTTTCCTTACTCAATTTCTTTTCGTGCAGGCTTGAACAAGTATGCAGTTTTAAGGTCTCCGAGCAGCGAGGAAGAGGCTAAGTCCTCGAATCCGAAGCCGGGGAAAGATAACAAGAGGTAGAGGGTCTCGGAGTCCGAGGACCCTAAAACTAAAAAGGCTCCAGCTTAGAGACGTAGGGGGGATGTTATTGCTCTGACTGTAGAGTCGGTCCAGCAGCTGAGAAGAAGAAGAAGAGGAGAAGAAGAAGAAGAAGAAGAAGAAGAAGAAGAAGAGGGCGATGACTCGGCGCTGGTGATTTGGGCAGGGAAGACCGCCGAGGCCGCTAAGCCCTCGAAGACTGAGGTGGTTGTCGAGACCCAGCCTCGTGATCAGGAGGCTTCGAAGAAAAATTCGGTGAAGTCACCATATTGCATGAGGTCGAGATTGCCTCTCGACCAGCAAAAAACTTAGCGGAGGGGGCCGGTTTTGAGACCCCTAGAACCGAATAGAGCGCCCCGAGTGACTCGCTCTGGGCAGTGACAACAGGTCACTCACTTTCTCTACCGACCTTCTCCGAGGAGACAATAAGAGAAGCTCTGGCCATAAGGACCCCCGACGTAGGCGGAGTCCCCAGTGAAGAGGATCTTTTTCGGGATTGCTTTACCGGGGTCGATGATGCCTCTGACCTCAATGATGCGTCTCCCCTCTTTGAGGAGGCCTAACGTCTTATATCTCGAGTAAGTATTAATTTTGTTGTTGTAATTTTCTTTCATCTTGCCTTCTTTCCTTCTAACTTTCATCTTCTCTCACATTGGCCTTCTCCAAGTCTCGGGTTGACTTAAACCAGTGTGAGGCTGAGCTTCAAAAGCTTTCATAGGAGAGGAGTGCTCTCAAGCTCCTTTGAGGGAAGAAGGATGAGGAGCTTAGGGACCTTCGAGATGACTTAGCCAAGGCCCGTAAGGAGGAAGACGAGCTAAATGAGCAGGTAACTGTTCTTTTGAAAAAATATGGGCTCAATCCAAGGGTGGAAGCTAATGTTTCGATGTCTCCGTTGCAGCTGAAATTTGAGAAGATCGAGCTGTTCTGGGGAGAAGTCGATCAAGCTAAAGCTGACTTCCATCGGTGGAAGGAGGGCATGGACCACTTTGCTGCGGAAAAAGAGGCTGCCTTGGCCCAACTGTCATCGTTCGAAGTCCAACTTCGGAGTGCTAGGGAGAAGTGCTCGGTCCAGGCCAAGAGGATCGAGTAACTCGAGGTCGAACTCGTTAAAGCCCAAGCTGAGGTCGAAAAGGTAAAGACTCAAGTTGACCACCCGGTTGCTAAATACCTGGTTGATGCCGAGGCTGCTCAAACTCAGTTGAGGGAGGCTATCGATCGAGCTGGCTAAGTGCCAATCTCGGAGGGAGACCCTCGAGGAGTTTCATGCTCGAGACTTCAACCATTCTAAGGAGATAGCTCAAGCAAATATGCTTGAATTTTATGCTAGGTTATTGTCCTTCTCTGTTGATGAAGATGACAATGAAGTCAACAAGAGCGAGTCTGATAAAGGTGAGGGGCCCGAGGAGGAAGCTGCCCCCCGAGGAAGAGCATAGTCAGGACTTGTACTTTTTCTTTTTTCTTTTGTAAGACCATTGTCGGTCTTTTGTACATACTTCTGTTCAAGTATATATATAAAGATATTTCCTTTTTGAATTCCTTCGCGATTTTGTCTTGTGATAACTCCAAAATCTGTTTCGTGCCTTCGTAAAATTTTATAATTCATTCAAGACTTCCGATTTGGGAAATTTGACCGAAGTCATACAAATACTGCTTTCATAGTCTAGTTCGGGTAAAACTTGAACTCGAAATAATAGAACTCTTAGGTAAGTATTGAATGAGGACGGATCCTCGAACTGTAGTCGAGTGAGTTTTTACTCAATCGCGAAATACTGAAACCCATAGGTTCGAATTGAGTGAGAACGTATTCTCAAACTCCAAGATGTAATGGCCTTTAGGCTCTTTCAATTAGGCCGATATGGCTTTAAAAGAATGGTTTTTTTCCCTTTTTTCGGCTTAAAGACTTTAAAAAATTTTGTTGTGGCTTAGATTGATTTTTTTACCCATTGGGTTTTCTGAAGGGTTTAATATTCATCGAAACCCCTTTATTTTTTATGCCTTAGCACAAATTTATATTTAAATAATTCGATACCTCTTAAGATTTTTTGACGGCTGATATTATCGAAGCCCTTTAATTATTTTGCCGAGGGTAGCCCTTTTTAACCGATTTTTCAAAAGATTTGGAGGCCTATTTTATTGCAGGATTCGAACGTCTCTGAGTCGCGTTAGTTTGTCCGCCTTTGGGTATGCCTCTTGGGCTTATTTTCCTAATAACACTTTGAACTTGTTCTAAGTGTTAGTCCCTAAGGATGGTGGCCTTGGCCTATAAATCGATGGTTGACTCATTGAGGTCTTACGGTTTCGAAGTTGGATAGTTCGAACATGTTTATTTTCGAGGTGTAGTTGCATTCGTCCCTTGAGCCATCTTTCACAAAAATCATAAGTACAGAGCTTGTAACATAGAAAATTTTCATTAAGGCATAAGATATCTGGTAAGAAAAAATACTTCTTTGAATAGTTCATACATGCGTACATGTTTTTTTATTAGGGCTCGAACAATTTATATAGACACAGTTCATTCGACCGTTTGGCCCATTACAAAGTTTTCCTACCAAGACCTAGTCGACGTGAAGTATTTTCCTCGAGAATATAACATCCGAGGGTGATTCCCCCCACCCTCCAGTATTCGAGGTTGATTGTAAATAAACTTCGGATGCTCTCAGTCAACATGAACAATGTTGCCTCGTTAAAAACCTTGCCGGAAAAACCCATTTGGGATAAAAATCGGTCGAAGAGAAAAAGAGTGCAACGCGTGCTTAAAGGTCCTAATATCTTCCTGCTTGATGATAACTTCGATACCTTCGCTCGAACGACTGAAAACAAGCTAGTGTAAAATGTAAATGAAAAAAGTAGAAGGTCATATCTTAACTATAATATCACATGAGGAGTGAGATGTTCCAATTATTTGGTAGTTGCTCGTCATTTATCGTGCCCAGCTTGTAAGATCCCTTTCCGAATATGTGAGGACTAGATAGGGTCCTTCCCAATTTTGGCGGAGTTTTCCTTCATTAGGATCTCAAGTGTTGATGGTGGCTTTCCTCAGGACTAAGTCCCCGATTTGAAGTGGCGAAGGTTGGTTCTCCGATTATATTATCTTTCGATGTGCTGTTTTTGCGCAGCCATCCGAACGAGGGCGACTTCTCATTTTTCATCTAATAGTTCGAGGCTAGTATTCATAGCCTCGTGGTTTCATTCTTGTGTTGTGTGTCGAAATCTGTCGCTGGGTTCTCTAACTTCGACCATAATCAAGGCTTCAGCGCCGTATATTAAGGAGAACAGCGTTGCCCCCGTACTGGACTTCGACGTCATTCGATATGACCAAAGGACTTTGGGTAGAATCTCTCTCCATTTTCCCTTGGCGTCGTTCAACCCTTTCTTCAGATTCTGAATGATGGTTTTGTTCGTTGATTCGGCTTGCTCATTTCTGCTAGGATGATATGGTGTCGATAAGATTCTATTTATTTTGTGATCTTAGAGAAATATTGTTACTTTGCTGCTGATGAATTGCTTTCAATTGTCGCATACAATCTCGGCAGGTATCCCGAATCGGCATATGATGTGATCCCAAATGAAGTCTATAACTTCTTTTTCTCTGACTTCTCGAAGACCTGTGCTTCAACCCATTTAGAGAAATAGCCAGTCATAAATAAAATGAATTTAGCTTTACCTGGGGCCGATGGTAGAGGGCCGACGATATCCATCCTCCATTTCATAAATGGCCATGGAGATAGGACCGAATCAAGTTGTTCTACGGGATGGTGGATCATTGGTGCATATATTTGACACTTACCACATTTTTGAACGAACTCTTTAGTGTCCTTTTCCATACTATTCCAATAGTACCCCGCTCTGATGATTTTGTGAACTAGTGATTCAGCACCGGAGTGGTTCCCACAGGTTCCTTCATGAACTTCTCGTAGGAATTAATCGGTGACCCTGGTCCCAAGCATACTGCTAACGGTCCGTCGAATGTCCTCATGTACAACGTTCCATCATCAGCCAATGTGAATCGAGCAACTTTTGTTCGTAGAACCCTCGATTCTTTAGGGTCTGATGAGAGCTTTCCATTTTTCAAATACTCGATATATTTATTCCTCCAATCCCAGGTTAGACTTTTGGAGTTTATCTCAGTGTGAACTTCTTCTATTACTGACTTTGAGAGTTGAAAGACAGTCCCTGAGCTGATTTCGTCATCTTCGACTGTTGATCCCAGATTTGCAAGGGCATCAGCTTTACTATTCCGTTCTCGAGGTACGTGTGGAAAAGTCCATTCTTTAAAACGATGTAACGTCACCTGCAACTTATCCAAATACCTTTGCATTTTCTATCCTCTCGAACCTTGAAGGTTCTGTTCACTTGGTTTACTACTAGTAGTGAGTCACATTTGGCTTCGATGTCTTTCGCTCCCAAGATCTTAGCTAGTTCGAGCCTGCAATCATGGCCTCGTACTCGATCTCGTTGTTAGTCAACTTAGAAGTTTTAATAGATTGCCTAATAGTGTTGCCCGTGGGCGGATTTAAAATGTTGCCTAGCCTTGACCCATTCACATTCGAAGCGCCATCTGTAAAAAGGTTCCATATCCTCGATGATGTAATCGATTTTAACAAAAGTTCCCTTTCAACTTCCTGTACGAGGGTTGAGGCAAAGTCGGCCACGAAGTCTGCCAAAATTTGTGACTTGATGGCCGTTCGGAGTTGATATTCGATATCCTACCCACTGATTTCGATAGCCCATTTGGTCAATCGGCCCGATAGTTCGGGCTAATGTAAAATATTATGATGTGGGTAAGTGGTTAATACACATATAGCGACATTGAAAATATGGTTTTAGCTTCTTAGATGCGCTTATTAGAGAGAGTGCCAATTTTTCTAAGTGTGGATATCCAGTTTCTGCTTCTCCTAGAGTTCGACTTAAATAATAAACAGGAAATTGTGTACCTTGCTCCTCTCAAACTAGGACATCACTTACCGCGATTTCCAAGACAACTATGTATAAGTAAAGCTTTTCATCTGCCTTTGGAGTATGAAGCAATAGTGGGCTCAAGAGGTATCATTTCAATTCCTCTAACGCCTGCTGGCATTCCGGGGTCCAGGTGAAATTGTTCTTCTTTTTGAGTAGTGAGAAGAACCTATGGCTCCGATCTGACGATCTCCAGATGAATCGACCTAAAGCAACTATCTGCCCTGTCAGCCTTTGTACGACTTTAACATTTTCCATGACAGTGATGTCTTCGATAGCCTTGATTTTATCGGGGTTGATCTCGATCCCTCGATTTGACACCATTAACCCAAGGAACTTCCCCGATCCAACTCCGAAAGCACATTTCTCGGGGTTGAGCTTCATGTTATATTGTCTCAATATCTCGAATATTTCTTGTAAATGTGTCAAATGGTCCTCTGTGCGCAAGGACTTAACTAGCATATCATCAATATATAATTCCATTGACTTACCTATTTGTTCTTCCAACATTTTATTTTCTAGGCGTTGGTAGGCAGCCCCTGCATTTTTCAGCTCAAAAGGCATTACGTTATAGCAATACGTTCCATACTTAGTGATGAATGAAGTCTTTTCTTAATCTTTCAGGTTCATCTAGATTTGATATTACCCGGAATAGGCGTCGATAAAACTAAGGATCTCATGGCCCGCCATGGCGTCGATCATACAATCGATGTTAGGCAAAGGAAAAGAGTCTCTGAGGCATGCTTTGTTCAAATCCTTATAATCTGCGCACATCCTAAGTTTGTTCCCTTTTTTAGGGACTACGACTACATTAGCTAACCATTCGGGATATTTTACTTCCCGAATAGACCCTATATTGAGAAGTTTAGTTACCTTTTCCTTGATGAATGAGTGTTTTACCTCGGACTGGGGCCTTCTCTTTTGTTTCACTGGTCTGAACTTCGGGTCTAGACTCAATCGATGTGTTGTTATCTCTGGTGGGATTCCTGCTATGTCTAAGTGGGACGAAGCAAAATAATCCATGTTATCAATAAGAAGTTTAATGAATTTTTTCCTGAGTTTAGGGGTTAACCCCGTTCCCAGGTATACCTTTCACTCGGGCAGGTACTCGATCAGTATTACATGTTCCAGTTCTTCGACTGTTGATTTGGTGACATCGAATCTTCCAGGAACAACGAAGGTTCGAGGGGTCCAGTAATCTTCAGCTTCTTCTTCCTCTATTTCCTGTTTCCCCGATTCAGTCGAGGCTGGCGACTATGATTGCTATTTGGCCTCCTATTTTCCTTTGATGTCCGATCCCTTCAATGTTGACAGAGCCAATATCGGTATTACCTCATCGACCGCAAACATTTCCTTAGCAGCATGTTGCTCCTCATATATTGTTTTCACCTCGTCCAGCGTCGGGAATTTCATTATTTGGTGGAGAGTCGAAGGGACTGCCCTCATATTGTGAATCCAGGGCCTCCCGAGTAGGGCGTTGTACCTCATGCCGCCCTCGATTACATGGAACATGGTTTCTTGGATAGTTCCATCCATGTTCACTGATAGGACGATCTCTCCTTTAGTTTTTTCCCTGACCATATTGAAATCGTTCAAGACCCGACCCGTGGACACGATTTGGTCTTGTAGGCCGAGATGCTCCACGACACTAGATCGGATGATATTCGTCGAGCTACTTGGATCCACTAAAACACACTTAACTTGAACTTTATTTAATAAGATAGAAATTACTAGAGTGTCGTTGTAAGGTTGAGAAATTCCTTCTGCTTCCTCGTCGTTGAATGATACGATGCCTTCTGGAAAATAATCACGGGTCTATTTTTCCCTAGTAATTCATACATTCGTCTGTTTGAACACAGACCCTGGTGGAATATCGACCCCGCCGACGATCATATGGATTACATGTTGTGGCTTCTCCCTTTCGTTTTTCCTGTTGGTGTCCCTTTCTCTGAAATGATTCTTGGCTCAATCACTTAGGAACTCTCGAAGGTGGTCTTCGTTGAATAGACGGGCTACCTCCTCTCTTAGTTTCATGCAATCTTCAGTTCGTTAGCCATTCGTTCCATGATAGTTACACATTAAATTGGGGTTTCTTTGGGAAGGGTCGGTTTGTATGGGCCTGGGACATCTAGTATCCTTGATTCTTCCAGTTGTCGATACAATGCTTGATGCGTCGACATTAAAATTATATTCCAACAACCGAGGTTCCTGTGTAGGATCGGCGTACTTATCAAAACCACGTTTGCTCATAAATCCCCGAGAATTATGTCCTCTATCACTTCTCTGATCATTTCGGGCAAAATTGTGTCCTGGGCCGCTATTCTTGCGATCTCCGATGTAGGGCTAATATCGGTCTTTGTTCAACCGTGGCTCCCTATCGACGTCCCTCTAATTTTTAGCTGTGGACCTGTTCGGATACAATGAACCGGAAGGAGTTACTAATTGGTCATCCTCGACCCTGATCTTTGATTGGTACCGGTTATGTACATCGGCCCAGGTAACTGCAAGATATTCGATCAAATTTTGCTTCAGTTGATGTGATGCTATCGAACTTCGTTCATTAAACCCCTGAGTGAAAGCTTTAACGGCCTAATCATCTATGACTGGTGGCAACTCCATGCGTTCCATTTGAAATCAGGACACAAACTCCCTCAACATTTCATTATCCTTCTGTTTTACTTTGAAAAGTTCTGATTTCCTTGTCGCAACCTTTATGGCCCTGGCATGTGCCTTTACGAAAGAGTCTGCTAACAAGGCAAATGATTCAATGGAATTTGGTGGTAGATTGTTGTACCAAATCATTGCCCCTTCGGTTGAGTCTCTCCGAACTTCTTCAATAAAACATATTCGACCTCATCGTCTTCCAAATTGTTACCTTTGATGGCGCATGTGTAGGAGGTGACATGCTCGTTAGGTTCAGTGTTCCCATTGTACTTAGTTATATCCGGCATACGAAAATTTTTTGGAATGTGTTTCGGATCCGCACTTGGAGGATATGACTTCTGTACAAATTTCTTCGAATCCATCCCTTTCAAAATTGGCGATGCTCCTGTTATCTGATAAACTCGGGAGTTGTATGTTTCCACTTTCTTATCATTAGCTTCAATTTTCTTCTCTCCCGACTCAATTCTTTTGGTGATCTCCACTAGAATTTTCATTATTGTAGGGTCAGTCCCCTATTCGTTATTATTTGACCTCTCCGGTACTTGCTCGGTGCAGCGGGTGGGTTCCTGTTCGACCCCACTTGGAGTTCTATGTTGATTTTGAAGCTGTGTAATAGTGACTTGCTGAGCCTGTAGCATTTCGAATATTACTTGTAGACTGACTCCTCCATCTCCTCCGCCCTATGCAACTTGGCCACCAGATCGGCTTTCTTTACGTACACTTCCTTCGGGGTCTGCGCCCGGGCTCGCATTCAAAGCAATGTGCGAACTGACGTCGAATGGGTTGGAAACCGGTGCTCCCCCGAGATCAACTTGTGGCACCTCAACCCCTGGAGCAATTACATTGTCGTTCTCCCTGTGAAACCCGAGGCCTTGTCACCATGTGTGTGCATTTTGTGAGTTTGACATGTTTTAACCTGAAAGAAAATATTCTTGACAAGAACATGTATAAAATAGTGTGTGTTATTGGAATTAGTATTGAATAATCACTATTATCCTTAGCCCCATGGTGGGCACCAAATTGTTTACCCTAAAATTCGAATAACAATTAAATTTATTTTATGGTTTTAAGGATATGTGATTTCACCCAATACCAATTGATAAACTAGTAGATAAATGAATTGAATTGAACTATAAAATAAACCAAACCAGCGTATAAGCTAAACTTCGACCTCCAATTGGAATGATCTCGAGGTGGTAGTGTAAAAGCAATAAAGGACAAACAACTCAGATGAACAGTAAGTAAAGTAAATAGCAAGAAAAAAACGATTGTATATAATTTTATCAGTGAGTTTTCATCATTACAAATGAATGGGATTCCTATTTTATATAGTAGAGTCATCCTAATTAAGGTATAGTTCCAATTATAGTAGGAAATTACGTAACAACTAATTAATCTGTATAGATTTGATACGTTCCGAGATTCACACCACGATCCTCGACCAATCACGGGTATCTAGCCTTTTCCGTTATAAAGCTATTCTGATATTGCTCGAAGTCTGTCTCTTCTGTCCTCGATTGATATCGACCTCGATCTAGAAAGTGTCTTTGATTTAGGACTCGTTGTCGTAGCTCCTCAATGCAACATCCCAGTCTCGATCAAATAGTGAAATCGGGTAACCCCGATTTCTATCGTATACAATCCATATCTCTGACGTTCATGTTTTCAGAACCTTTCTCGACTAAATCATCTAATATTTCAATTGTCTGCAAGCATGAAATTTATAAGAAAGTAAATAATAAAAAGTATTGTCCATGTAGCAATACACTTTGTAAGTGTAAATCCCAATTGCAGACCTTATTTATTGCTTTAGTGTATATGTATACAGTTGAAATCGGGGCCACTCAATTTCACAATTTGATCGAGACTGGAATATTGCATTGAAGGTCGGCTTCGACTAAATCACGAAGGTAAGGCATCGAGTTCGAGGTCAAAGTCTTTGTGGAGATTGAGGTTGGTAGAAATAAAAGTCAAGAGAGACAGACACCGAGTAATATCGGAGATGGCTTAATAACAGAAGAGAAAAATATCCGTGACTGGTCGAAGATCATAGCGTAAATCTCGGAATGGATCAAATTAGAAGTGGTTAATTAGCTTTTATGTTATTTTCATCTGTAATTAGATTATACCATAGGTAAAATTCCTTTGCTATATAAATAAGAGTTCTAATCATTTGTAAGGCATCATCATTCACAGAGATTAAAGCAACACAACTCTTTCTTTCTCATTTACATTATTATTCATTAGTTTGTTCCATTTTCTATTATTCTTGCACTTATCAGTTCGAGAGTGTCTTGACTCGGGGGCTGGAGCTTTATTGAACACCTGTTTGATTTTTTTATAATTCAATTCTATTATTTACCTTCATATTTATCAATTAGTGTTGAGAAAAATCACATATCCTTAAAACCACAATATAAGTTTAATTATTATCAAAAATTTTAGGGTAAATGGTTTGGTGCCAACCGTGGGGCTAAGGATAATAGTGATTGTTCAATACTGATTCCGATAACACATACTATTTTACACTTTCTCTTGTAAGTATTTCTATTTTCTGGATAAACCATGTCAAACTCACAAACAGCTCTGACACATGGTGACAATGGCCTCAGATTTAACGGGGAAAATGACAATGCAGTTGCTCTAGGGGTCGAGATGCCTCAAGATGACCTCGAGGGAGCACCAATTTCCAACATAGTCGACGTCAGTTCGCATATCCTTAAATGAAAATTTGGGCGCAGATCCCGAATGGAGCGTACGTAGAGAAGGCCGATCTGATGGTCGAGGTACGCAGGTGGAGGAGATGGAGGAGTCAGCCTCCAAGTAATATTTGAAATGTTACAGGCTCAACAAGCCGCTATTGCACAGCTACAAAATCAGCATCGATCACTGAGTGGGGTCAAACCAGAATTCGCCCGCCGAACCGAACTGGTGCTAGAAAAGTCAAACGCCAATGGATCGGGGACTGAACCTGCTGTTATGAAAATGCTCAAGGAGCTCACCAACCAAATTAAATAAGGAGAAAAGAAAATTAAGGCAAATGATAAGAAAGAAGAAACGTACAACTCCTGGGTTGACCAGATACCGGGGGCACCACCGATTTTAAAAGGAATAGACTCAAAGATGTTTGTGCAGAAGCCATTTCCCCCAAGCGCAGCTCCGAAACCCATTCCGAAGAAATTCCGTATGCCGGAAATCCCTAAGTACAACGGGACCACTGATCCCAACGATTATGTCACCTCCTATACATGCGCCATAAAAGGAAATGATTTGGAAGATGATGAGATCGAATTTGTTCTACTGAAGAAATTTGGAGAAACTATATCGAAGGGAGCAAGGATCTGGTACCACATCTACCGCCAAATTCCATTGACTCATTCACCATTCTTGCCGATTCTTTCATAAAGTCACATGCCGGGGAAATAAAGGTTGCGACGAGGAAATCAGACCTTTTCAAAGTAAAACAAAAGGATAACGAAATGCTGAGGGAGTTCATGTTTCGCTTCCACATGGAACACATGGAGTTACCACCGGTCATAGACTATTGGGTTGATCAAGCCTTTACTCAGGGGTTGAATGAACGTAGTTCGATAGCATCACGTCAACTGAAGAAGAATATAATTGAATATCCGGCGGTAACCAGGGCCGATGTACATAATCGATACCAGTCAAAGATCAGAGTCGAGTATGACCAATTGGGAACCCCTTCCGGTTCCATATATCCGAACAAGTATGCAGGAAAAAATCAGAGGGATATCGATAGGGAACCTCAGTCGAACAGAGACCGATATCAGCCGTATAATGCAGATCGTAGACACGGCGGCCCCAGACACAATCCCATACGAAATGATCGAAGGGGCGATCGAGGACAGAGTTCTCAGGTACTCATGAGAAAAAGTGGTTTCGATAAGCATGCCAATCCCACATAAGCAATGTGATTATCAAAGTACAACTTCAATATTGATGCATCAGGTATTGCGTCGGCAATTGGGAGAATCAAAGATACTAGATGGCATAGAACTATACAAGATGATCCTTCCCAGAGAAACCCCAATCTAATGTGCAAGTATCACGACACGCATGGCCACATAAATGAAGACTGTAGACAGTTGAGGGAGGAGGTAGCCCGTCTATTCAACGAGGGCCATCTTCGAGAGTTCTTAAGCGATCGAGTCAAAAACCATTTCAGAGAAAGGGACGCCAACAAGAAAAATGAACAAGAAGAGCCACAACATGTGATCCATATGATTCGGTGGGGTCAATATTCCATAAGGGCCCGTGTTCAAATGCACCAAAGTATCCATTACAAGGGAAAAATGGACCCGAGATTATGTGCCAGAAGGCACCATATCATTCAACGATGAGGAAGCAGAAGGAATCTCTCAACCCCACAATGATGCTCTAGTAATTTCTATCCTTATGAATAAAATTCAGGTTAAGCGTGTGTTAATTGATCCAGGGATCTTGGAAAATATAATTCGACAAAGGGTTGTAGAGAAGCTCGGCCTGGAAGATCAAATTGTACCTGCAGCTCGGGTCCTGAATGGTTTCAATATGGCCAGCGAAAGAACTTAAGGTGAAATCAATTTACCGATGAACGTAGTTGGGACTATACAAGAAACCAAGTTCCATGTAATCGAGGGCGACATGAGGTACAAAGCCCTGCTCGGAAGGCCCTGAATTCACAACATGAGGGTAGTCCCTTCGACTCTCCACCAAATGCTAAAATTCCCCACGCTGGACGAAGTGAAAACGATATATGAGGAACAATATGTTGCAAAATAAATATTCGCGCTTGTTGAGGTAATACCTATATCAACTCTTTTGACAACAAAGGGATCGGAGGCCAAAGAAAAATAGTTGGCCAAATAGCAACCATAACCACCAACCTCGACTCAGTCGAAAAATCAGGAAATGGAAGAAGAGGACGACGACTTTTGGATCCCTCAATCCTTTATTATTCCCGAAGATTCTAACGCCACCAAATCCACAGTTGAAAAGATGGAACAGGTTATATTGGTTGAGTACCTACTCGAACGAAAGGTATACCTGGGTACGGGGTTAACCCCCAAACTCAGGAAAAAACTCATTAAATTTCTTATTGATAATATGGATTGTTTTGCTTGGTCCCACTTAGATTTGACATGGATCCCACCCGAGATAACAACACATCGATTGAGTCTAGACTGGAAGTTCAGACCGGTAAAACAAAAGAGAAGGCCCCAGTCCGAGGTAAAACAGGCCTTCATCAAGGACGAGGTAACCAAACTTCTCAAAATAGGATCCATTCGGGAAGTAAAATATCCCGAATGGGTGGAAAATGTAATTGTAGTTCCTAAAAAGGGGAACAAACTTAGGATGTGCGTAAATTACAAAGAGTTAAACAAAGCATGTCCCAAAGACTCTTTTCCCCTGCCGAATATCGATCACATGATCGATGCCACGACCAGCCACGAGATCCTTAGATTTCTCAACGCCTACTTCGGGTACAATCAAATTCAAATGAACCCGAAGGATCAGGAAAAGACTTCATTCATCACTAAATATGGCACATATTGTTATAAAGTAATGCCTATTTGACTAAAAATGTTGGTGCTACTTACCAATGCCTAGTGAACAAAATGTTCGAAGAGCAAATAGGTAAATAAATGAAGGTATATATTGACGATATGCTAGTTAAGTCCCTACGCACAGAGGACCATTTAACACATTTGCAGGAAACCTTCAACATATTGAGAAAATACAATATGAAGCTCAACCCTGAGAAATGTGCCTTCGTGGTCGGTTCGGCAAGTTCCTCAACTTTATGGTGTCAAATCGAGGAATCAAAATCAACCTCAAAAAAATCAAGGCGATTTAAGACATCACAGTCGTGGACAGTGTTAAGGTCGTACAAAGATTGACAGGATGAATAGCCGCCTTAGTCCGGTTAATTTTGAGGTGTTCAGATCGAAGCCACAGGTTCTTCTCACTGCTCAAAAAGAAGAACAATTTTACTTGTACCACATAATGCCAACAGGCATTGGAAGAATTGAAGCGGTACCTCTCGAGCCACCATTTATTCATACTCCAAAAGCAGACGAACAACTCTATTTATACTTAGTAGGCTTGGAAGTCGCGGTAAGTGGTGTCCTAGTTCGATAAGAGCAAGGTACGTAACTTCCCGTTTATTATGTTAGTCGAACTTTAGGCGAGGCCGAGACCCGGTACCCACGCTTAGAAAAATTGGTGCTTGCTCTAATAAGAGCCTCTAGGAAACTAAAACTGTATTTTCAGTGTCACCCAATATGTGTGGTGGCCACTTAACCTCTTCGTAATGTTTTTCATAAGCCCGAACTATCGGGCAGATTGTCCAAATGGGCCGTCGAACTTAGTGGGTATGATATCGTGTATCAACCCCAAACGGCCATCAAGTCTCAAATCTTAGCAGACTTCATGGCCAACTTCACGCCAGCCCTCGTACCCGAGGTCGAAAAGGAACTTTTGTTAAATTTAGGTACATCATCGGGGGTGTGGACCCTTTTCACAGACGGTGCTTCGAATGTGAAAGTCTCCGGGATAGGCATCTTTTTGAAGCCACCCATAGGAAATACAATTAGGCAATCTATCAAAACATCTAAGTTGACTAACAATGAGGCCGAGTACTAGGCCATGATTGCAGGTCTCGAACTAGTCAAAAGCTTAGGAGCAGAGGTTATCGAGGCCAAATGTGACTCCCTGCTGGTGGTAAACCATTCAATAGAACTTTCGAGGTTCGAGAGGATAGAATGCAGTGGCACTTGGAAAAATTGCAAGTAACATTACATCAGTTTAAAGAATGGACATTACATCATGTACCTCGAGAAGAAAAAAGTAAGGCCGATGCCCTTGCAAATTTGGGGTCATCGGTCGAAAACGACGAAATTAGATCGGGGACTGTCGTACAACTTTCAAAGTCAGTGATCGAAGACGGCCATGCCGAAATAAACTCTACAAGCCTAACTTGGGATTGGAGGAATAAATACATCGAGTATTTGAAAAATGGGAAACTACCGTCGGACCCTAAGGAATCGAGGACTCTGCGAACGTAAGCTGCACGATTCACTCTGACCGAAGATGGAACTTTTAGACAGAAGGATATTCAATGGACCGTTGGCGGTGTGTTTGGGGCCAGGAGACATCGACTACGTCCTACGAGAAATTCACGAGGGTACTTGTTGAAACCATTCCGGTGCCGAATCAATGGTTCATAAAATAATCAGAGTGGGATATTATTGGGCCAATATGGAAAAAGACACTAAGGAATTCGTTCAAAAATGCGACAAGTGCCAAATGCATGCACCGATGATCCACCAGTCTGGAGAGAAACTTCATTCAGTCTTATCCCCATGGCTATTCATGAAATGGGAAATGGACATCGTTGGCCCACTGTCATCGGCCCCAGGTAAAGCTAAATTTATTTTATTTATAACTGACTATTTCTCTAAATGGGTTGAAGAACAGGCCTTCAAGGAATTCAGAGAAAAAGAAGTTATAGACTTCATTAGGGATCACATCATATGCTGGTTGGGGATACCTTCCGAAATCATATGTTACGATGGAAAACAGTTCATCGGCAACAAGATAACAAAGTTTCTTGAAGATCACAAAATAAAAAGGATCTTATCGACGACGTACCATCCTAGTGGGAATGGACATGCCGAGTCAACAAACAAGACCGTCATTCAGAATCAAAAGAGAAGATTGAACGGCGCTAAAGGAAAATGGAGAGAAATTTTTCCCGTAGCCCTTTGGGCATATCTAACAACGTCAAAATCTAGTACGGGGGTAACACCCTTCTCCTTAGTATATGGCGCCGAAGCCCTAATCCTGGTCGAGGTGGGGGAACCTAGTGCCAGATTTTGATACACAATAGAAGAATCAAATCACGAGGCTATGAACACAAGCCTCGAATTACTAGATGAAAAAGGGGAAGTCGCCCTCGTCCGAATGGCCTTACAAAACCAGCGCATCGAAAGGTATTACAACCGAAGAGCCAATCTTCACCACTTCAGAATCGGGGACTTAGTTCTGAGAAAAGTCACCCTCAATACTCGAGACCCGAACGAAGGCAAACTCGGCCAAATTGGGAAGGGCCGTATCAGGTCCTCGATGTCATCAGAAAGGGATCCTACAAACTTGGCACGATGAACGGCGAATAACTTCCAAATAATTAGAATGCATCACTCCTCAAACAATATTATTGTTGAGGTATGACCTTCTCCTTTTTTTCACTTACGTTTTATACTAACTTATTGCAGTTGTTCAATCGAAGGCATCGAAGTTGTCTCCAAACATGAAGTCCTTAGGTATGAAAGAACGTGTTGCACTCTTTTTCCCTTTGACCAATTTTTATCCCAAATGGGTTTTTCCAGCAAGGTTTTTAACGAGGCAACCATTGTTCGTGCTAACTTAGAGTATCCGAGGCTTTTTTACAATCAAACTCGAATACTGGGGGGCATCACCCTCGGATATTATGTTTTCAAGGGAAATACTTCATGTCAACAGTTCCGTATGTACATGTTCCTGCAGCTCGGATGAGTATTCTTGTTTATATCGTTACGGCTATAAACACTTTTTTGTTCCTATTAACAAAATATCCCCCNTTCCTGCGGCTCGGATGAGTATTCTTGTTTATATCGTTACGGCTATAAACACTTTTTTGTTCCTATTAACAAAACATCCCCTTTTTCTTCGCTCTTCCGGAACCGGTACAGAAATAGGTGCTTTTTCTACGTTGTTTACCTTAGTTACTGGGGGGTTTCGGGGAAGGACTGATTTGGTTGAAGCCTCCTCACGTTCACGACCGGTTGAGGTCACGGCAATGCCCTCTTGCTCACTTGCCATGATGTCTCGCCCAATCACGTTACCCTCCTCGTAACCGTTGCGCTTGCCTTCACTTAGAAACTCTACGCCCCCTATTACAGTAAGGCATGCTCTCGAAACTAGATTCACTCGTTCTTGTCTCCAGCGATTAACCTATTCTAGAGCAGTCGTCTGCTACCTACTGTACTGGACCTTCGATCAGGCATTCTACCTTTGTCGAATCGGAACCAAGACCACTGCATTGCGCTCGAACAGTTGAGCGGCCGCCGGCCAGCCAGCCTTAGGCCTCTTCAGCTAATAGATGCGTCAAAGACCGTTGCCAGCTACTGCTAGTCGCAAACAAGCCCACCACTAGAGAATGGACATATATATAATCTTTCTTCTAAAAAAGGTTGTTTACACTACGATTGGTAACAACTCAAAGTGCCGGAACGACTCTAGTGGTGCAAGCGAAGGTTTCAGTCTTGTCGAGCGAAGCAACCACTAGTCGCCCTTAGTGCTCCAAAACACCCTTTCGCTTGCGTGAGCAACGGCCCCTAGCGCCCAGAGCAAGTTTTCAAAGGGCAAGCAAGGGAAGTGCAAGCTAACTAATGGCAAGGGCCGGAGATAGAGAGTGATGAAGGGGAAAGAGGAGCTTGGTAGCTTGCGTAAGTCCAGTTTCAAAGGTTCAGAAGCCAAAGGCAACTCTCAGACCATTTGAGTTTACAGACTCTGCCGCTTAGGTGACATGGGTCTCGATAGAAAATTTTTGTAAAGGACCAAACGGTCAAATGAACCGTATCCATGTAGATTTCTCGAACCCTAGTGGTAAAACATGTACGCATGTATGAACTATTGAAAGAAGTATTTTTCGTTACCAGATAGTAATCCTTAATGAAATTTCTACTTTGCAAATTTCATACTTATGATTTATTGCGGAAATTGGCTCAAGGGCCGATCGCAACCAAACTTTGAACGATCAATTTCATACTCGGGGACTGTCGTTCAAAAATTAACATGTTCGAATTACTAAACTTCGAGATCATAAGACCTTAAAAAGTCAACCCTAGATTTTATCCAAGGGTACCCTACTCGAGGACTAACACTTTGAACTAGTTCAAAGTGTAATTGAGAAAATAAGCCCAAGAGGCAGATCCCAAGGCTACAGCCAAACTAACGCGGTTCGGAGATGTTCAAATTCCACAATAAAAACAGGTCTTCAAATTCTTTTATAAACCGGTTAAAAAGGCTACCCTCGGCAAAATAACCAAAAGGATTCGATAATGTCAGCCATCGAAAAACCGTAAGAGGTATAGAACTATTCGAACCTTCAAACAATTTAGTACAAACTTGTGCTAAGGCACAAAAAAAGCAAAGGGTTTCGATAATATTCTGTCCCGAGAAAACCCAACGGGTACAAACTTACTTCGTGCTAAGGCATAACAAATTCCTATATGTTTATATATTTTAAGCCGAAAATGGAAAAAAAGTCATTCTTCTGAGGCCATATCGGTCCGATTCAAGAGCCTAATGGCCATTATTTTTTTTGAGTTCGATAGTTCATCCTCGCTTAACTAAAACCTAAGGGTTTTACTACTTCGAGTTCGAGAAAGTGCTCACTCGACTACAAAGGAAATATTAGTTTGGCTTCTGCCACGTTGCCTTAGATTCAAAGTCATAAACATATTTTTCACAAGGCATGAAATATATCAAAAATATTTACAAGGCACAAAGCAAATCGAAATTTTCACAAGTCAAAAAATTGAGACAAAATTCAAAAAGAAAATATTTTATATATGAACGAAGGTATTTACAAAGGACCAACTAGGGTCCTACACAAAAAGAAGAAAAAATACAAATACCCTAGCTATTCTCAAGGGAAGCTCCTTCCTCGAGAGCAGCTTATTCCTCATGCCCCTCATCATTTTGTGACCCACTCTTGCTATCTTTATCATCATCATCATCGTCGTCGTCATCGTTAGAAGAGTCCAATAGTCTAATTATTGGCTTCATGCTCTTTTGCCTTTGCTATCTCTTCGGTAAATCGAAGCCTCGGGCATGGATCTCTTCAAGGGTCTCCTTCTGAGATTGGCATTTTGCAAGGTCGGCAATCCAATGTGCTCGTGTTTGAGCAGTATCGAAAACCTCTCTCACTTGAGCTTGAGCATCTTCGGCATCAACTCGATAAATGGCCACCGTCTTATCAGCCTTGGCCTTTGCTTTTCTGGCCTCATCTTGGGCCTTTGCAAGTTCAGAAGCCAACTGAGCCTCGAACTCTTCAATATTCTTTGTCTGAGCCAAGAAGTTTTCCTTCATATTTCAAAGTTGAGCTTTGACTGATGACAACTTGGCCAGGGCAGTCTCTTTCTCAGCAGCAAGGCGGTCCATGCCTTCACTTGGTCGAACTCCTCTCGGAACAGCTCAATTCTCTCGATATTTTGCTATAGCTGTGATATTGAAATGTTAACCTCCGTTCTCGAATCAAGTCCATAATTTCTAAAGAGTGTCAATACCTGCTCAGTCCGCTCGGTCTGCTCCTTATGAGCTTTAGCCAATTCGGCTCGAATGTCCTTAATATCCTCGTCTTTTTGCTTGCAGTGAAGCTTGAGGGCATTCCTCTCTTCAGAAAGCCTTTGGAGATCGGCCGCGCACTGGCTCAATTCAGTCCGGGACTTAGACAAAGCCTGTATAGAAAGGGAAAAGAGTAAGACAAAAAATAACAAAATGCTACATCAACAAAAGAACTTAAACTTACTCATTTCAGGAGACATTGGGCCTCTTCGAAGAGGTTGGATGCTTCATTGAGATCGGATATATCCTCGACCCTGGTAAAGCAATCCCAAAAGAGATCCTCCTCACCGAGAACTCCTCCTACTTCGGGAGTCCTCAAAGCTTGAGCATCCCGTATAGCCTCTTCGTAATAGGAAGGAAGGGAAGGCTAGTGACCTGCTGTCATTGCCCCAAGTGAGTCACTTGGAGCGCTCTTTCGACTCAAGGAGTCTCGGGACCAGCTCCCTCATATATACTCTCCATTAGACGAGAAGTAGCTTCGATCTCGGACGATTAGGTGACTTTGCCCAAATCCTTCTCCAAGGCCTCCTCAGCACAAGGCGGGGCCTTAACAACCGCCACTGATTCAGCGGCCTTAGAGGTCTCGATGGTTTTTCTCACTCGGGTCACAAGCACCGAGTCACCATCTTTATTTTGTTCTTCTTCCTCCCTTAATTTCCGAACTACATGGGCAAGGAGAGTAGCATCATCTATCCTCGATTTGCTAATAGAGCTCTTTTTCTTCTTGGGCTTAGGGTCCTCGGAGGTCGACGCCCTTTTTGTCTTACTGTCCTTCCCCGGTTTCGGAACTAGAGCCAAAGCCTCCTCTTCGCCAGATGGAGGCCTCAGGGCTGCATCCTGACCAATTCATCATATATGAAAAATAGGAAGCTTACCATTATTTGCCTCCCATCGGCCTTTTCCCAAATCGCTGAGGCTAGTTTTTGGACCGAACTCTCGAGTTCAGGGATTGCTCAAGGCATCCAAACAACCGTTGCATGATGAAAGAAGACATTAATAAAGCTTAGGAACGAAATAAAGCATGGAAATTAACAAGTTAAGTAATACTTACACTTCGGGTTCCATTTCTCAGGAAATGGAATCTTCTCTGCCATGATGAGATCGGAGGTCCTAACTAACACAAATATACCATCTAGCCTCGATCTTTGTCCTCGTCGATGCTCGATAACAATACCTTGGTTACCCGACGTTGCAACTTGATCAACCCTCAATAAATATGGGGGTTGTATATCTGATAAGGTGATCGAGAGTGCATGGCATCCCCTCGACTTTGCTCGTGAAGAATCAGAGCATGATGACTCTGTGCCAGAAGGAAGGGTGTATTTGGCCTAAGGTCACCTGGTATTGACAGCAAAAGTCAATGATGACTGGGTCGAGAGGGCCCAACGTGAAAGGGTAAGTGTAAGCACTTAGATACCTTTCCACGTGGGTAGTGATGCTCTCTCCAGAGGATGGGATCTTTACCACTTTGTCCCCCCAATTGCAATCTCTTTTGATCTGCTCAAGATACCCCACGGTTATCGAGTAGATGTACCTTGACACATGCTCGCACCGACCGGGGACTAAGGGAGCGTTCTCGGTCTTAAAATCATATTTAAGGATGCATGGGCCGGGAACATATTCCTCAGGGAGCGGATCCACCGGCGTTTTGTCGCCGGCCGGTCGTGAAGAAAAAGAAGAATAATCTTTCTCTTTTTGAGGAACTGTTTTGGATGTTTTCGCCATTTTTATGAGTTGAGAAAAGAAGAAGATAGTAATATTTGGTGTTTGAATACTGGCGATGAAACTTGAAGATTAATGGAAGAGAAGAATTTGAGAGAGGTAAAATCTTAGAAAATTAGATGAAGGTAAAGTTTGATTCAATGAGGAGAAGGCCTATTTATGGATTTACGGCGCGACGGTTCAACAACACTAGTGACCGATCGCCAGCTGACACTCATTAATGGTTTGGGGAACTGTACCGACGGGACATTTTGGTCACTTCCATTTCTTACGTCACAGGGATGACATCATAATATATCGAGGTCGAAGAAATCGAAGGTTCAATACGTTTCTTGTCATTATACTCCAAAAAATGAGGGGACTATCTATATACGGTTGAAATTGGGGCCACCCGATTTCACCATTTGATCGATATTGGAATGTTGCATCGAAGGTCGACTTCGGCTAAATCACGAAGCTAAGGAATCGAGTTCGAGGTCAAAGTCTCTGTCGAGATCGAGGTTGGTAGAAATCAAAGACAAGATAGACAGACACCGAGTAATATCGGAGATGGCTTAATAACAAAAGAGAGAGATATCCGTGACTGGTCGAAGATCATGTCATAAATCTCGGAACTGATAAAATTAGAAGCGGTTAATTAGTTAATTTTGTTATTTCCTTTTATAATTAGAGTTCTACCATAAGTAAAATTCATCTGCTATATAAAGAGGAGTTCTAATTATTTGTAAGGCATCATCATTCACAGAGATTAAAGTAATACAACACTTTCTTTCTCATTTACATTATTGTTCATTAGTTTGTTCCATTTTCTATTGTTCTTGGACTTATCAGTTCGAGAGTGTCTTGACTCGAGGGCTGGAACTTTATTTGAACACCGGTTTGATTTATTTATAATTTAATTCTGTCATTTACCTTCATATTTATCAATTGGTGTTTAGTGAAATCACATATCCTTAAAATCATAATATAAGTTTAATTGTTATCCAAATTTTAGGGTAAACAGTATCCAATAATGATCTCACTGTGATGCAATCCCATCCTAATGAGCTCCTCGGCATTTTGGAGCAGTTCCCAAGCAAATGGAACAGTCAAATTAGCTCCATCTCCAATCTCCTCTTGCTGTGCCTTCCCAGCCAAAACCAATAATTTGGCAGGGTGCTGGACCTCGAGTTCATTTACAATAGTGGCAGCATCATTTTTCATAAAAATCTTGTCCAGGTGGTTGATAACCATCTTATCCATACCTAGAAGAAAAGAATAAATGAAGAATGATATAAAGCAGGTTGAACATGAATACACCGAAACTGGGCGTGGTTGGTGTTCGGTATGACAAAAAATGTCTATCCCAAAAATGCTTTCTGTAACTAATAATCAAAAGTATTACCGAATAGCGTAAAAAGGAAGATCATGCAAAAGTAAGAAATGAAAGATCCATCACCATGGGCCGAAGGAAGTTCGATGTTCTTGAGGACCTCTTTCATGAAGGCCCGATAGATGCTTGTGCCCTTCTTTCAGCATACCCTGAACTTGGTACGGTTGCATTTGGAGACAATTTTCCAATATCTCCTCACCTCAGCAACAACAAGTCTATTCCTTAAATCCCAGCAAACAATCTGTGCTATATTCTTCAGAGACAGTGGGTATATATGTACCTATTATAACAAAGTAAACAAAAGGAGAGGGAAACCAAAAGAAAGCCCGAGAACAATTGTTACGATCCGACCTGACCCGATCACTAAATGACCACATTCGACCAAACTAACCCCATTCGACCAAACTAGAGATTCTTTTTTTTTTTTTTTTTCTACGACCACAACTCTAACTTTCCATTTCTTTTTTCTTTAATTTAACTAGTACCTGCAGGCAATGCGCGCATGGTTTCAATATAAAAAAGAATAGAGAGAATTAATAAAAACAGATATACCATGTACATTAAATTTAGCAATCGCATTTAAAAGAAGTAAAGTAAAAAGTGATTAATTAGTTTCATCGAGTTGTCTTTATACAATTGTTACTAGAGAAAAAGAACAATTAATCTCAAAAAGTTAAAATTATTCATCCAATGAAAAACCAGCCAACTCATTTAACTTTGCTGGTATCTCCGGTGGTGTCACGATCCAATTCCCACTATAGGCCGTGATGGCGCCCAAGATTGGCGCTAGGAAAACCAACGTTGAACTATCCATTTAATTGTTCATTTTATAAAGTCATTGATTTTATTTAATAAGGAACTAAGAGTAAATGGTTGTCGAATATAAAGAATGAAATAAACATAAGAGTGAAGTAGTGAAATTAGTAGATAAAATCCATGAATATCTATTAGAAATTCCTAAATTCCGGCGTCACAAGTGCACAAGAAAATTAGTATAATATACAAAACCTCCTACAACTACTGTCTGAAGTAATATAGACAAAAAAAAAGTAAATACAAAAAGGAGGAGACTTCGAGTGATGTAGAACAGAGCATAGGAAGTAGCTCACCACTAAGTCTCTGGGTAGAGGGGATACGCGCCTGACTGGCCACAAGATTCACCAGCCTCAGATCCTGCATGATTAGTGCAGAAGTGTAGAGTGAGTACATAAATAACGTGTACCCAATAAGTATATAGTCTAACCTTGAAGAAGTAGTGACGAGTGATCGACATCGACACTTACTAGAGGTTAATAAATAAAGTACAAGAAATATAGATAGACATGAAATACAACAATAATACTGGAATAAGAAACAATAACTAATAATTCTTAATATAATATCGCTTTTAAACCTCCAAGTATCACATGCCATTTTTTCAAGTAAAATCACCAAATAATTACCAAGTCTCAAGTCAAGAAAGAGATATCAAATATATTCGGGCTCCAAGTAACATCACGCACGATTATGCCAAGGTCGTACAACCCGATCCAGAATAGTGTGTACACTCCTGAGGGTCGACCAACGCGAACCATAGATGCATCTAAATATACTGCTGAGGCGTTCATCCCGATCCACATGAAATGAAGAAACTATACGAACTCCGATCAACGACTACTACACCGGATTAATACTCAAACAAGGCATAATTTCTGTTAACAACTAAGTATACTGCCAAAACTCCAGGTAATGAAGCCCGGTCTCATAAAATCTCATATCCAATTTCAATTATAAATTCAAGTAATTAAACTATGCTGGGTTCAAGTGATAGAAGTATTGCATGGTAAAGTCCTAAGTCTACTCGGACATAAGCATGATTTTAGCTACATATGGAATCTCGTCACTTCCCGCGTACGTATCACCCACAATTATTAGCAAATAACAATTTAAAATACCTACAGGGATAATTCCCTCTTACAAGGTTAGGCAAGAGACTTACCTCATTTGCAAGCCCTTTTCCCGGTCCACAAATTACACTAATAGCCTCACATTGGTGCTGAGCAATCTAAAACTAGCCAAAGGTCGTGCAAACTAATCAATATATGCTCAAGAGTTCATAATTTAACTGTTAGAGTGATTACCCAACCCAATTTGGAAGTTTCCTAAAATTTACCCACAGGCCCATGCACCTGAATTCCGGAGATTTTCATAAATAAATATTACCCATAACCTCACAAAACACAAATATATAATTTCTACTCAATTCAATAATCATTTTCGTGGTCTAATCCCATTTTTACCAAAACCTAAGTTTTTCTACAAAATCCTAAAATTCCCAAAATTTACATGTTAAAATCTATCCATAATCTATGTATTAAACTCACATTGGGTAAGGTTTACTTACCTTATGATGCTAGATGAAAAATCCCCCTCCAAGAGCTCCAAAATAGGCCAAGGGAAATAAAAATGAGAAAAAATAGCCTAAGTCCTGCTTTAAAACATGTCTCTTATAATGAGCTCGACCGGTCGTTTTGAGCTCTAGCGCTTCATTCAGCGGTTTGAGGCCCTGGGTAGCTTTACTTCAGGTATTATGACTTGCACGTGTGGTCGCAATTTAATTTCGGGAAGTTTGGAGTTGATTTGGAAAGAAATCTCTAATTTTGGAAGCTTCAAGTTGGAAGAATTGACTAGGATCTGACTTTAAGTAAACGACCTTGGAATCGGGATTTGAAAGTTCCAATAGGTTTGTATAATAATTTCGGACTTGGGCGTATGTCCGGATCGTATTTTGGATGAATCGAGAGCATTTCAGTGCTTATTATGGTAAATTGGCATTTTGGAAGAATTTCATAAATTTAGATTGAAGTGTATTTTGATGTTACCAATGTCTGCTTGGTATTTCGAGCCTGTAATAACTCTGTATGGTGATTCTAGTCTTAGGGGCGCATCCGGATGTGGATTTGGAGGTCTGTAGGTCATCCCGGAATCATTTTGGCGAAATTTAGAAATTTGAAAGTTATGGGAAGGTTGACCAGGAGTGGACCTTTTGATGTCGGGTCGGATTCCAATTCCGGAAGTTGGAGTAGGTCCATAATGTCAAATGTGACTTGTGTGCAAAAATTGAGGTCAATCGAACGTGATTTGATAGGTTTCGGCATCAGATATGGAAGTTATAAGTTCAATAGTTCATTAGGCTTGAATCGATGCGCAATTCATAGTTTTGATGTTATTTGATATGATTTGAAGCCTCGATCAGGTCCGTGTTATGTTTTGGAACTGGTTGATATGATTGGACGGGGTCCCAAGGGCCTCAAGTGTGTTTCAGAGAGGTTTCGGACCAAGTTTGGCTGAGTTCTGCTGCTGATATCTAGTTCTAGTTTTGTTCTTCAGGAACGTGAAGGGGTTCACGCGATCGCGAAGAAGGGTTTGTTGGCTACTAATTTTGTGCTTTGTGTTCTCGGTTGGGTCATTGCGTTCGCGAAGGGGAACTGGGCCTAGGAGATTCTTAGCCTTCGCATTCGCAATGGGTGTACAGTATTCGCGATGGTTTGCTTGGTTAAGCAACGCGTTCACGAGCTAGGACTCGCGTTCGCGAAGGGTAATTTTGGAGCTGGAGCTTGTATTGCTTCGTAAACGCGAGGGGCTTGCCACGTTCACGAAGAAGGTCAGACTGGGCAGTGTCTTTTAAAGACGGGTTTTTACCTAGGAGCAATTTTGGAGCACTATTTTCATCATCAATCATGAGGTAAGTGATTTCTACTAGTTGTGAGTTACATACAAGGTTTATATATGGATTTAGACATGAAAAATTATAGAAATTTGGGATTTTGAAGAAAAATCTAGAAATTGGTATTTTTAGATTTTGACCACGAAATTGGACATGGAATTGGGAATAAGTCATATATTTGAGTTCGTATGTTATGGTAATGATTATCTTCGAAAATTTTCGAAATCCGGGCATGTGGGCCTGAGGGTGACTTTATCGACTTTTTGAGTGGAGTTGAAAATTTTTATAAATTTATTTGTAATGAGTATTAGAGTATATATTTACGGATTTGCATATTGATTGACTAGTTTTCGAGTGACATTCATCGGTTTGAGTTGTAAGAGAGGCTTTGGAGCCGGTTATAGAACTTCGGAGCAAGGTAAGTCTCTTGTCTAACCCTGTGAGGGGGAAACTACCCCATTGGTGATATTAATTTTCATGTGCTATTACTTATCGGTGCTACGTACACACGAGGTAACAAGAGCCCGTACAAAGCTAAAACATGTTTATGTCAAGGTAGACTTAGGATTTTTATCATGCAATATCTGAATTACTTGAACTTATTCTGTTGACTTAATTATTTGGAAATACGATTGAGATTGATTTAGAAATTTAACACATCTTAGGCCATGCCTTATCACTATAATTGTTGGCAAGAAAAATTGAGAAACGGTAAGGGTTATATCCACTTTGTGCTCATGTACTATATTGTAAATACGTGTCTTGTGATTCAAAAAATTCCTTCCTTTCGTGTGGATCAGGCCGAAGGCCTTGGCAGTATATAGAGGTTCATCTCTGGTTCATGTCGTTCGACCCTCGGCAGTGTACACACCACTCTGGATCGGGCCGAACGACCTCGGCAGAATCGTGTGTTATACCGCTAGTAGTCCGAATATTCACGAAATAAACCTTTCACTGATGCCCGAAAACTTTTATGGTATTTCTTAATTATTTGATATTGACACTTGGCATCTCTCTGAGCTATTAAGGTAGAATAAAAGATCGAGGGATTTATGTTTTAAAAGAAGAAATTGGAAACATTATGAAATTTCAGATTTACTTCATTATTGATATGCACGTCATATCTGTTAGGAATTATCATATCATTTATTTGGACCTTTAGTAAGTGTCGATATCGAACCCTTTTCACTACTCCTCTGGGGTTAGGCTAGATACTTATTGGGTACACGTTGATTTACATACTCATACTGCACTTGTGCACTTATTGTGCAGGTATACATATATGTTTCTGGTGGTCCTCTGGGTGCAGAGGCGTGGCTGTTGTGGGGACTTTACGGTGAGCTTCACTACCTTGTGATGATCTGTAGTCCTCAAAGTCTCCGTCAGAGTTATTTATATTCTCTTGTCTAAACTGTATTCCAGATAGATGTTGTATTTTTATTAAAATTCCTAATTGATGCTTATGCACTTGTGACACCGGGTTTTTGGGGTTCTATTGGTTGTTAATTATTGTAATTAAATATTTATATCATTTTTCCCTGGAGGTTCTATCTTATACCATTAGATTAGTGAAGATTATGATTTCGAAAGTAATAAAATTAGCAAATAAATGGATAAATACACGTTGTCTTGCCTGACGGCGGTGTTAGGCGCCATCACGATTTATAGTGGATTTTGGGTCGTGACAACTTGGTATTAGAGAATTAGGTTCACTTGGGTCTCACGATTCATGAGCAAGTCTGGTAGAGTCTTGCAGATCGGTACGGAGACGTCTGTACTTATCTTCGAGAGGCTACAAGGCTTGAGGAGGACTTCCCTTCTTGATTCCTCGTCGTGCAATTTGACTCCTTTGAGGCGTATGCCTTTATTTCCTTCCTACTGTTTCTTATACAATGTTCAGGGCTTGTTATAAATTGGGAATCGAGGGATTTTAATGGTACTGCAGATGTGGTGCAGGATGTTTCTCCCAACGTATTTGATTGGACTATTCGTTGCCTTGCGGAAGGATGCTTCGTCGTTTCAACTCAGTATAATTATTGACTATGGTTTTGAGATTGGGCATTAATTGTTATGATAATTCTTGCGATGTATCGCACAGTGTTGGTGTAATAGTAGGGTACTTATTCTTGGATCACGGTAGTGATTGACTTGAAAGGAGAACTTCTCAGTGTATGATTTAGAGGTTCAGCATTTAATTCCATCAAAGTAAAGGAAATATGACTATGGATGTTCAGGCCTTGGCTGATGAAATGATGAGACTTGGTATTTTCGAGCTTGGTGGAATTATCATTTGTGATATGGTGTCGTTGTTCTTGTTTGAATGTATTAAGGTTCACCGGTGGTGTAATGGCCTCTTTGATATGCTTACGGGGTAGGGTGATGCAAACTGGTGCATGAGAAGCGATTGTCAGAGATAGCGGTGTGTAGCAATTTCGGGATCAAATCGATGTTTCTAATGTTGATGGCTCGAGAAATATTATATTCAATGAGGCTTAGAGTTGTTGGGCAATTGGTTATATTAGGTGCCACAGATATGGATTATGCTTTGAGGCATTATTTGGGGAAGCGAAGGATGAGGAAGGACATGGCGGGAGGAGTCTCATGGTGGTTGAATTACTAGTAGGTCAAGTATGAAAAGCAGAAGTCGAGAAGTTGGGTAAAGGAGAGGGTCTAACCAATGTGGGAGAGTGGCAGAGTAACATATGGGTTATGTAGTAGGATAGCCACATGCTTTGAGGGAAGTTTAGAGCAATTTGGGAATCGTGATGGTTAGTGACTAGGACCGCGGATTTTATTTGGATGCAACATGACCTCGAGTTTGGAATGTATTGTTGGACTTTCAGTTGATGTCAATGGGGAATAAAAAGACTTGTTTGGTTGGTGAGTGAGCACGAGATTAGGAGGGTTGATTGATTTCGTAGTAATTGTACCCGGTGCAACATCGTTGGAAGAAGTCGACATGGAATTTTCATAGGTTGGCTATATCCTATGAGCAGGTTAGCAGTGGTGCGATGTTGATGAGGTTTCTACGAAGAATTTCACTTACTACTCGGCAGAGGGTCGAATTTGCAATTGTGGGTAATTATTCGGGATGTCCATGAAAGGTTTAATAAAAGATTTCAAGAATTTTGGCGGGTTAAAGGTGCAAGATCATGGTAATTGAGAATAAGGAATCTTCGTGGGCTCTCGAATTTATGTGATTATAGATTAAAATCTAAGCGGGGGAGCCCACCGTCTACGATTGGATCGCATGTTTCTCTGCTTGTGCAATTTCGGGTTATCGATGTATCGATAAGTTAAGATGACTAAGGAAAGAAAAAATTAGTGGTAATTCGAGCAAAGGATTTGAGGAATGTGTGCTATATTTGGGCCTTATCGATTCATGTTCAGGTTTTGGGAATACTAAGAATTTCTTCTTCTGGTGGGTGTAATGTAGAAGGGAAAAGAATTCAGCCGGGTGCTTCTTGGATAGGTTGTTCACATGCTAGAAGCGCATTAGAGTTTGGCTTATATTCGGGGCCAAGTCAGAGTGGGTGACTCTCAACAGTGGTCCTAGTGGGTTCAAGAATATAAGTGCAGTGCATAAGGAGTTGGAATGAATTATGTTATCATTGGGTATGCAGTGCAGTATTTGAGGAAGGGAAGAAATAGCTTCGGATTCACGGAAGGTCTAGAAGAATGGGTGTACCAGTTGGTGATGCTATTGTGTGCGTAAGAAGAATATGAGATGGTTCATGGCTATTGAGACGATGTGGTCTCGTGGATTGGGTCACTCGGGATGAGTGTTGTTGGGTTTTGCTATGCTTTGAATAGAGCTATTATTATATTTAGGGCAAGTCCTGAGTAAATTGGAAGAAGCGGTTCAGTTGGTAATGGTTGAATCAGCACGATTATGGCAGTGATCAGTTTCTTCAGCGTCAAGTTATACATGTAGTTTGTGGTTGTACGCTTGAGATTGAGCTCCACCACAACTTGGTTGATTTGAGAGGCATTAGATTTGAATGCCTTCGTTGTGTAAATAGATTCCGGAAGAGTTATGGCGGCTTAGATCACGACATGAGGTTGTATTTTCTACGGTTTGAGAAATCAGTTACGGGTTGCATTGGTTCATTTAAAATGAGCTAAGTGAAAGTTTTCTAGCCAATGAAGTGTTTTATTTCACTAGTAGTTCAGGTGTTATGGTGAGTACGTGTATTATCACGTACCAGCAAGATAGATGCAGTGAGCAGCATAGGGACGGGAAGTTGAAAGTCAAGGTTGCAGTTCGGTGTTAATAGAATGTCACGAGCCCGGATGATCAGAGGGAATTCAGATGTTCAGAGTAAGCTGGCATTTTCTTTAGTGTCACCTAGGAATGGTGTTCTGTGGAAGAGGATTTTTTGTATTGACTTGTGGATTTTTTATTCACTTTACAGAATTTGAATGGTTTGTGGTATGGATGTGCAGACTTTGCTAACTAAGTGGAAGGTCATGGGAGCGCACCCCACGAGGAGATTTGTATAAGTGTGAATGTTAGTCACTTGATTTTTAAAGATTGAAACCAAGTATGGGTGTTATGGTAATATCGCAAATGCGAGAGTTTATGCCAGAGAGACGTTCTATTCCTTGGGATGTGGACCGTGTGAGTTTGTTCCGTATTGACGGTTGTGTTTATGTGTCATGAATAGGTCATTGTGGACCATTGAGAGGTGATTAGCCTAGTATAGTATGATCATAATCGGTTTGAGGTCTGTTGATGGGTCTAAATGCAGATGTGTGCCTTACACCAGGCCGGGTATGTTCATTCAGCATAAAATTTCTTATGGAGGAGTCTTCGGGTGTTGGATGTTGTTTTTGTTGTCGGCTATTTCATGTAATACTCTATGGTTCCATGTGGGTTGTGAGACAGCTTGTTATCCGTACATATGTTGAGGTTCCGCGTAGCTGCAGTGTTATGTGAGCAGGATGGCTCTCGAGATGCAGATCATATATTGCACCTTAATTTTTCTTGAGTTTCATAGCGTATGGCGATATTGTCTCCCCAGGATTTGTATTGTGCACTTAGCGTGCTTGTGGTTGATAGTCAAGCATTTCGTGAGTATTAGTGTTACGGCTTGATGTGTGTTTTCTTTTGATCGTTATGTGCGGGTCGGGTGGCACGCCGCCACGGGTATATTGTTTGGATCAGGTGGTACGCTGCCACTGGTATATATTATTTGGATTGGGTGGCACGCCGCCGCGGGTATGTTGTGTGGATCGGGTTGCATGTCGCAACAGTGTCACATTAGATCGGGTTGTACACCGCAACAGTGAGATGTCAAGCACGGTTCCTTATATTTATTTTTGAGTGTCCTCTTTCTTACCTCTGAGAAAGGCTCATAGTATTTGATGGCCGTTTTATTTGTTACGCGGGCAGGATAGTTATTTTCCAGAGTATTCTTCCTTTATGTGTCATATTCAAGAGTTAGCTTGTTGGCGCATTGATGGCGTCATACAAAATTAGATAGTGTTTGCGGTCGATTATTGCCGGAGCAACCTTTACTGGGTGAGACGAGATTATTGGACCTGGGGTCAGTGCGATCGGATTTATATAATGCGTATTAAAGAGCAAATATCGTTACTTAGTTCAGAATAAGGTAATGGTTCTTGTCAGAAGGAAAGACTCAATGATTTGGTAATTCGGCGGGTGGTTATGAATTTCTAAATATATCTTCCGTCGTGGCAGAATTGCGAGAGTTGGAACAGGACTTACATGTGTCATGAGGTGTGTTGTGGGCATCTGATTCGTGGAATTTTGGCTTTTATTGTCAGAGGATGTTATTATGGTCATGTGAATTATGCAGATCATGGTGTGAATTCAGTAATGGTATACAATCATATTTTGGTACATTATGTAGGGATTGATACGGTGTTTGTATGTCGGGAACATGCATGATAGAGAATTTTGGATGTTCGAATTTGACACTAAGGCTTATTTGACTAAATAAAAGGGAGGATCTTTGGACTGGCTTGAGCTAATGTGCTCAACTGGGTTGTGGTAGCACGGGTAGGTGCACGATGTGTTAAACATTGATTTTGGACAACCCTAGAGTAGTTCTTAGCACGTTCGAGGACAAACATATGTATAAGTGGGAGAGAATGTGACGACCCAACCGGTCGTTTTTAGATCTAGTGTGTCATTCAGCGGTTTGAGGCCCTGAGTAGCTTCACTTCAGGTATTATGACTTGCACGTGTGGTCTTTAATTTCGGGAAGTTCGGAGTTGATTTTGAAAGAAATCTCTAATTTTAGGAAGAACTGACTAGGATCTGACTTTAAGTAAACGACCTCAGAAATGGGATTTGAAAGTTCCAATAGGTTCGTATGATGATTTTGGACTTGGAAAAATGTCTGTATCGGGTTCTGGGTGACCCGGAATCATTTTGGTGCTTATATGGAAGTTGGCATTTTGGAAGAATTTCATAATTTTGGGTTGAAATGTTTGATGTTATTGATGTCCATTTGGGATTTCAAGCGTGGGAATAACTCTGTGTGGTGATTCTGGTCATAGGTGCGCGTCTGGATGTGGATTTGGAGGTCTGTAGGTCATCCTGCGGTCATTTGGCAAAAGTTGGAAATTTGAAGATTTTTGTGAAGGTTGACCGGGAGTGGACTTTTTGATATCGGCGTCCGATTCTAATTCCGGAAGTTGGAGTAGGTCCGTATTGTCAGAAATTAGAAGTACAATAGTTAATTAGGCTTGAATTGATGCGCAATACGTAGTTTTGATGTTATTTGGTATGATCTGAGGCCTCGATCAGGTCCGTGTTATGTTTTGGAACTGGTTGGTATGATTGGATGGGGTCCCAGGGGCCTCGGGTGTGTTTCGGAGAGGTTTCATACCAAGTTTGGCTGAGTTGCTACTGCTGATATCTAGTTCAGGTGTTGTTCTTCGTGAATGCGAAAGGGTTCACGCATTCGCGAAGAAGGGTTATTTGGCTGCTGATTTTGTTCTTCGTGTTCGCGAAGGGGAACTGGGCTTGGGAAATTTTTAGTCTTCATGCTTGTGATGGGTGTACCGCGTTCGCAATGGTTTGCCTGGTTAAGCAATGTGTTCGTGAGCTGGGACTCGCGTTCGCGAAGGGTAATAATTGTGTTGGAGCTGGTATTGCTTCGCGAACGTGAGGGGTTTGTCGCGTTCGCGAAAAAGGTTGTACTGAGTAATGTCTTTTAAAGACGGGTTTTTGGCCATTTTTATCTCATTTCCTCCACTGGAACCGACCTTGGAGAGATTTTGGAGCACCATTTTCATCATCAATCATGAGGTACGTGATTTCTACTAGTTTTGAGTTATACAAGGTTTATATATGGATTTAGACATGAAAATTTATAGAAATTTGGGATTTTGAAGAAAAATCTAGAAATTGGTATTTTTGGAATTTGACTACGAAATTGGACATGGAATAGGGAATAAGTCATATATTTGAGTTCGTATGTTATGGGTAATGATTATCTTCGAAAACTTTCGGAATACGGGCTTGTGGGCCCGAGGGTGACTTTATCGACTTTTTGGGCGGAGTTGAAAATTGTTATAAATTGATTTATAATGAGTATTAGAGTACATATTTATTGATTTGCATATTGATTGACTAGTTTTGGCTTTGGAGCTCATTATAGAACTTTAGAGCGAGGTAAGTCTCTTGTCTAACCCTAAGAGGGAGAAACTACCCCTAGGTGATATTAATTGGCATGTGCTACTAGTTATGGGTGCTACGGACAAACGATGTGATGAGAGTACGTACGTAGCTAAATAATATTTATGTCCGGATAGACTTAGACTTTTTATTATGCAATATCTGAATTACTTGAACGTATTCTATTGACTTAATTAATTGGAAATACGATTGAGCTTGATTTAGAAATTTAATACATCTTAGGCGTAACCATATCACTTGAATTGTTTGCAGGAAAAATTGAGAAACGGTAAAGGTTATATTCACTTTGTGCTCATGTACTATGAACTATTTGATATTGACACTTAGCATGTTTTTGAGTTATTAAGGTAGAATAAAAGATCGAGGGATTTATGTTTTAAAAGAAGAAATTGGAAACATTATGAAATTTCAGATTTACTCCACTATTGTTGTGCACTTCATATTTGTTATGAATTATCATGTCATTTATTTGGGCCTTTAGTAAGTGTCGATGTCGACCCCTCTTCACTATTTCATCGTGGTTAGGCTAGATACTTACTGGTACGCGTTGGTTTACGTACTCATACTGCATTTGTTGTACTTATTTTGCAGGTATATATATATATATATATATATATATATATATATATATATGTTTCTGGTGGTCCTGTGGGTGCAGAGACGTGGCTGTTACAGGGACTTTATGGTGAGCTGCACTACCTTGTGACGATCTGCAACCTGCAGAGTCTCCGTCAGAGTTATTTATATTCTCTTGTCTAAATTGTATTGCAAACAGATGTTGCATTTTTATTAAAATTCCTACTTGATGCTCATACACTTGTGACACCGAGGTTTGGGGATTCTCACGGGTTGTTCGTTATTGTAATTACATATTTAGTATCATTTTTACCTGGAAGTTCTATCTTATACCATTAGATTAACAAAGATTATGATTTTGAAAGTAATAAATGAGCAAATAAATAGATAAATCAACGTTGCTTTGTCTGACGGCGGCGTTAGGCTTCATCACAACCTATAGTAGATTTTGGGTCGTGACATCTCTGCCCAGCGAATCCTTCTTCATGATTGCTAAAATTCCCTCGCGATCACGGCTGCGAAGGCAAAACTACCCAAGCCCCTGAAAAGATTCTCGGTGATTGCTAGAAGACCTACGTGAACGTGATGCACAGACCTCGCCCCGCTTCGCGAATGCGACCCCCCTTCGCGTTCACGAAGGGCATATGAATTACCCAGGCCCATGCCTTCTATGCGAAAGCGATCAGGGGAGAACAAAAATCTCAGCCTCCATTTCCTTCGTCGCGGGCCTTCTCTGCATTCGCAAATAAGGAAACTAGAACAACAAAATTGCAGAAATTGGACTTAGCTCAGGGTGGTCCGAAACTCACCCGAGCCACCCTGGACCCTGTCCAATTGCACCAACAAGTCTATAAACATAACACGGATCTGCTCGAACACTCGGAACATATAAAACAATATCGAAACAAAGAATCGCACCCCAAAACCATATTAATCAACTTATGAACTTCAAACTTCTTCTACTAGCTCCGAACGCGTCGAATCATACTTAGAATATTGTGTACAACTCATAAATCACCATACAGACCTATTCATAGGATCGGAATCTCAAATGGACCCCGATAACATCAAAGTCTACTTCAAACCCAATTTTAAATACTTGAAAACCTTCAATGCGCCAACTTTCATCATTAAGTGCTGAAATGCTCCCAGATCACCCGAAACTCGATCCTGACACACGCTCAAGTCAAATATCATCATACAAACCTATTGGAATCGTCAAATCCTGGTTCCAAGGTCGTTTGTGAAAATGTTGACTTAAGTCAAACTTGGCCATCTTAGGCCATTACTAAGGAACTAAGTGTTCCGATTTCAACCCGAACCCATCCAAAATCAAACCAACTATCTCCGAAAGTCATAAAATAGTAGAAGCACATACGAGGAGTCTTAATTAGGGAAACAAGGATTAAGAATGTAAAATTGTAACGACCCGACAGGTCGTTCCGAGAGTTTAGCCCTGTTTTCTTTCCATTTTTGCTTCATTCTTGTTTGGTTAAACTCTTTTGTGTTGCGTTGGGTTGATTGGTTCGGGTTCGGGTTGGTTGTGGTGAGAAATGAGACACTTAGTCTCTTTGGTTGGTGATTTAGTTGGAAAAGTCAACCGAAAGTTGACTTGTAGGTAAATGATCTTGGAATGTAGGTTTTGTGGCTCGGATAGCTTTATTAGGTGATTTGGGGCTTAGGAGTATGTTTAGAATGTCATTCGGAGGTCCGTAGTAGAATTAGGCTTGAATTGGCAAAATTGGATTTTTGGCGATTTTCGGTCGGCAGTGAAAAATTTAGCTATCAGGTTCAGAATGAAATTCCAGAAGTTGGAACAGGTCCCGTAGTTTCATTTGGATGTGTTCAAATTTTCAGTTCATTCGGACGTGGTTTGGGTGGTTTCGGCATCGTTGGCGATTTTCAGAAATTTAGAAATCCTTAGGCTTGAATTTGGATTCGATTTGGTGTTTTGATGTTATTTTAAGCGTTCTGAGGGTTCGACTAGGTTGGTATATTGATATATGACTTGTTGGTACTTTTGGTTGAGGTCCCGAGGGGCTCGGGATTGATTTCGGTTTATTTCGGAAGGTTGAAAGTTGGGAAAAATACAGCAAAGGGCTACTGGTGCAGGTCTTCTGGTATGGCCGCACCTGCGGATGGGGAGCCCCAGGTGCGAAGGCGCAGGTGCGGAACACCTTGCGCAAATGCAAAAAATAGGAACCTGGCTTGGGAGGCAGGTGCAGAAGTTGGGTCGCACCTGCGGACCCGCAGGTGCGTGTTAAGGACCGCCGATTCAGAATTTTGGCTTAAGTGAGATTCCGCACCTGCGAGGTATTTTCCACAGGTGCGGGATTTTGGTCGCGGGTGCGATATCGCTGGGCAGAACCTATATAAGGTTGCCTTCGCAAAATTCTCTCATTTTCTTCACCATTTTTGACGGATTTTGGAGCTTTGAGCTAGGATTTCAAGGGGGAATCAAGTGTATTCAGTGAGGTAATCTACATGGATTTTGTATCTTGTGTTTATGACAATTATCCCATTGTTTAATCATGTTTTAATGGTGAAATCGGAAGATTAAGGGCTTGAAACTTGAGAGTTTAAATTGGGGAATTGAGGGGCCATTTGGGGTCCGATTTTGATGTATTTGGGATGCATGAACTCGTGAGAGCGTAAGGATTCTAGTTTTGTGATTTTTATCAGAATCCGAGACGTGAGCCCGGGGGGTCGGGTTTTGCTAATTTCTGAATTTTTGATGTAAATTGGATATTTTCAGGTGGGCTTTGTCCCTTTAGCATATTTTGATGTTATGAATCTGTTTTGGATAGATTCGGAGTGCATTGAGGTCGAGTCGAGAGGCAAAGGCATCGCAGAGTAGTTTTCTTCCGATTTGAGGTATGTAACGAATGTGAATCTTGACCTGAGGGTATGAAACCCTAGTATTTTGTATTGTTTTGATAAATGAGATGACGCACATGCTAGGTGACGGGCGTGTGGACGTGCACCGGTGGGAATTGTGACTTGGTCCGTCCGGTAGCGACTATTAAGCCGCGTATTTGATTTGAAATCACATGATACTCCGTGTTTTAGAGATTTATACTATATTTTGGGATGTATGCCATGTTTGGGACCTTGTGCCGACCTGTTGGGACCCTCAGGGGTGTTTTACCACTATTTCTCACACTGTTTTTGATAGAAAATATGATCTCAGTCATGATTTATACTTGTTCATTGTCATTCCTATTTAGAATCCTGTTTTCAAACAAATGAAAGATATTTTGGGCTGAGTCCCTGTGATTTGGAGTGAGTTGCCCGAGTGGCTTGTGGGGGTGATGACTGAGCGAGACCGAGAGCCGGATTTGTCAGGTTAGTAATAGATCGAGCTACACATCGCGTCGTTAATATACATATATATTGGATCGGGCTGCACGCTGCAATATTACACACACACACACACACACACATATATATATACTTACATATATATATATATATATATATATATATATATATATATATATATATATATATATA
>ML375165.1:0-20574 GCA_005239525.1 Nicotiana knightiana | reverse complement strand
GGTAATGTAGAGTTAGGTCCAAGAAATGCATACCTGAGGTGCGCTGGTAAAGGCTTCAGCTCTAATTTGGGTGGTACTTCAACTGAGGGTTTGGCTGGTGGGTTCTCTCTCTTTTCCAAGTGTAATGGTTCAATTTCAAGAACCCGCGACCATGTCCCTTTTCCTTCCAATGCTAATACCCATTCTGCTAATTCCTCACAGTTCATATCATCTAAGTTCATCAAACATGCATCCAAAGGATCCCCAACAGTTAAGGCTGCATCATCTTCTTCCAGAATCACATTCACGGCATCAATAAGAGAGCAATTAGAAAACTCACTTGGTCTCCTCATAGACTTCTGCACGTTGAATGTGATANTATCAGCAAGTTGCAGCAGCATGGAAGTAGGCCTGTCTCTACCAATCCCCAGTCTTTTGTATATAGCCAGTGGCATCAGATTAATGTTGGCTCCCAAGTAACATAGGGCTTTGGCGAAAGAGAAGTTGCCAATAGTACAAGGAATTTTAAAACTCCCTAGGTCAGCCAACTTTTCCGCAATAGGACGTGTCACCACTACACTACAAGTCTGAGTAAGAGTGACAATAGCCAGGTCTTGGAAGTCAAATTTTCTGGACATTAAGTCCTTCATCATTTTAGCATAGCCAGGCATTTCCTTCAATGCGTCTATCAATGGAATATTTACCTGTATTTGTTTTAGCATGTCCAAGAATTTCTTATATTGCTCATCCTTCTGATATTTTGCTAGCCTTTGGGGGAATGGAGCTGGTGCTCTTTTCTTTTCTGTTATCTGTTATTTTTCCTTTTCAACTACCACCTCAGTTGATGGCTTCGGAATTTCCTCAAGTTCTTTCTCAGCTTCTCCTTGCTTATTAACTTCTCTTTCAGCTGGTTGCACTGTGCCTATACGCAATGGGGTTGAGTCATCAATTTTATTAGGTACCTGTACCAATGTGTTTGTCTGCCTACTTTCATGCCTCCTTTGTTGTTCTAGGTCCAGCTCTCTGCCATTGTGGAGGGTCACTGCCATTAACTGTTTTGGGCCCTGGTCCCTTGGATTCACCTGAGTATCAGCAGGTAAAGTTCCGTGAGGACGATTATTAACTGCATTTGAAATCTGCCCCAGCTGTACTTCAATATTTTTAATAGTTGCATCATGTGCATCTACTCTCTCACCGATTTTGGTATTTGACCCAATCACCTACTGTATCATAGCTTCCAACCGTGAAAATCCATCTTCTTGCCTTCCCCCTTGTTGATGCTGAGGAGGGTAGTATGATTGTTATTGATTTTGATGGTTATCACCGTACGGTCTCTAATATGGTGTTGCATTGCCTTGTGGTCTCATGGCACCCATATTTCCACTATTTTGCTGTTGATGAGGTGGCCTATATGGTTGAACTTGTTGACCCCAGTTCTACCCCCTTGTCTCTGACANCTTGCTGTTTTTGTCCTGATTCCTCCACCTTCTTAGTAAGTATACTCATTTGTGTTATCAAGGTGGCCACGTTCTCTGCAATGGTATTAGATGGATCAAATGGCACTGAATGAACTACAGGAGTAATAGGTGCATTCCTTGTTGTCCATCCTGAATTTTGTGCCATTTTATCAAGTAAGATTTGACTCTCTCTCCACGTTTTGCTCAGAAATGCTCCACCAGCTGAAGCATCAACATTAACTTTCACAGTATCAGCCAAACCCATGTAGAAACGCTGCCCCAACATTTGCTCTGGAATGCCATGATGTGGACAGATAACCAACATACTTTTAAATCTCTCTCATGTCTCTTGCAATGTTTCAACTGGTTTCTGTCTAAAGCTCAAGATTTCAGCAATTTGTTGAGCAGTCTTGTTGGGTGGGTGAAACTTGTTCACGAACTATTTGACTAATTCTCCCATGTGGTAATGGAATTGATGGGGAGTGAGTTAAGCCAAGTTTGGGCAGCACCAGTCACTGAGAATGGAAACAACAATAGTTTTATTGCCTCCTGAGTAACGTTAGGTTGCTTNGTGGCCAAATTCTCAGCTGTGGGTTGTGCCCAGTCATATAAAGGAGCCTCTGCCCCTATTTGAGCGATTGGGTCTACTACATCATCCCCATGATTGTTCCGGTTATGTGCATCTTCCTTGTCTGTTTCAATTTGTTCAATTTGTGGTTGATGTTTGCTTTTCCGGTTGGTCCGGTTTATGGCCTTGAAAACTTTCTCGGGGTTTAATAAGGGTTCAACTACTTCACCAGTCCTTGATGAGTTTATAGGCATACACCTGCAACACTTTAGCAAACGTTAAACTTTCAATGTAAGAATGAAAATTTTAAAGAAAATTGACTATATTTCAGAATTTTGTATTTCTTCCAACTCAATTGATAATACCATTAATTCCCCGGCAACGGCGCCAAAATTTGATCACGCTCAACTATGTCTACTAAAGACTAAGTGGGCGTTGCAAATATAATCCGGGGTATTATACCCAANTGATGTTGTTCAAACAACTACCTAAATATGCACTCTCTCTCAAGTAGATACATAATAAATAGGCACAGCTAATTGATGGCCATTCAATTAACTACAACAAGAACGTAGTTGAACAAATAGAGATTAATCAACCAATCGGAATTATATTAATAACACAATAAGTTCATCCCTCAACGGGTTCTACCAAAATCCTAGATTAAATAAGTTAGCTAAACAAGTTCATAAGAATCAAATCGAAAATAACTTGCATAATTAAACTACAAAGTAATGAATAATATCTGTATAAATCGATGTTTTTACTTCTCTTCAATGGCTTCTCCTCAAATCCCTTCTAATCTGTGTTTTTGGGGTCTATTTATATGTTTAGGACAAACCCTAAACGTGTAGGAGACTTCTATTCCAACCGGGAAACACTTGAACTCGTCAAAACTCGGAATTAGCTGGAACAAGGGCCTGGCGTTTGGGCCCTAGCGCCTGGCTAACGCCAGGCTAAGGCTGGCGTTTCAGCTCTAACGCCTGGCTTACACCAGGCTAAGGCTGGCATTTCAGCTATAACTCCTGGCTAACGCCATGCAGGGTCAGGCGTTTGGGCTCTGGCGCTCGGCTATAGCCCGGTGCACTCCTCCTCGCCTCTTGAGCGTATTTTCGATGTATTTGCATTCATTTAGCTCAGTTTCCATCTCCAAATCACCTACAAATGAAATAGACTCTATTATGCACATAAAACGTGTGTTTTTATCATTAACGCACATAAAATGTAAGGCATATAACATGTTAAACTATGAATTCTAGCCTCGCATCAGTACATCAGGTACAGGGAGAATGGGCAACCAAGAATTCCAAGATATTACCCCATTTGCATCATGTTCAGGAGTTGAGAAAGAGGTTCACAAAGATAGAATTCCGGTATGTCCCCAGAATCTAGAAAGAGTTTGTCGATGCTTTGGCTACTTTGTAATCTATGATTCAGCATCCAGACAAGAACTTCATTGATCATTCCAGTGAAAATCCACAATCAGCCAGCTTATTGTGCCCATGTCGAAGAGGAAGCAGACGGAAATCCTTGGTTTCATGACATCAAGTAGTATATGGCAAAAGGAGATTACCCAAAGCTTGCGAATCCCACTCAGAAACGCACGCTTCGAAGGTTGTCTAACAATTTCTTTCACAGCCGAAGAATCCTGTATAGGAGGACTCCCGATTTGGGTTTGCTAAGGTGCGTCGACGCAAAGGAATTATCCAAGCTGCTAGAGGAGATTCATGCTGGGACCTGTGGCCCGCATATGAACGGTTTTGTTCTGGCAAAGAAGATACTCCGAGCTGGTTACTTTTGGATGACTATGGAAACGGACTGCATCCAGTATGTCCGGAAATGCCACCGTTGTCATATACATGGAGATACGATAAAGGTACCTCCCAGTGATCTTAATGCAACAAGTTCACCCTGGTCGTTCGCCGCCTGGGGCATGGACGTCATTGGACCAATCGAGCCTGCCGCCTCTAACGGACACAGGTTTATTCTGGTCGCCATTGATTACTTTACTAAATGGGTCGAAGCAGCCTCCTACAAAGCAGTTAACAAGAAACTTGTGGCCGATTTCGTCCGCGACCGTGTTATTTGTCGATTCAGAGTTCCAGAGTCAATCGTCACCGATAGTGGTTCTAATATCAAAAGTGACTTGATGAAAGCCATGTGTGAAACCTTCAAGATCAAACACAAGAATTCCACAGCTTACAGACCTCAGATGAATGGAGTCGTTGAGGCCGCCAACAATAATATCAAGATAATACTAAGGAAGATGATAGAAAGGCACAAACAGTGGCACTAAAAGTTATCATTTGCCTTATTGGGATATCGCACCACAGTTCACACCTCAACATGGGCAACTCCCTATATGCTACTTACGGTACAGAGGCTGTAATTCCTGTCTTAGTGGAGATCCCATCTCTGAGAATTATACAAGAAGCTGAGCTCAGCGACGCAGAGTGGGTGAAAAGCCGTTATGAGCAGCTAGCCCTCATGGACGGAAAAAGAATGAATGCAGTTTGTCATGGTCAACTATATCATAACAGAATGGCCAGAGCCTTCAACAAGAAAGTCAAGCAGAGACGATTTGCACCAGGGCAGCTGATGTTAAAGAAAATTTTTCCACATCAATATGAAGCCAAGGGGAAGTTCTCTCCCAACTGGCAAGGCCCGTACATGGTTCATAGAGTGATGGCAGGAGGAGAACTCATACTTGCAGAAATGGATGGAGAAGTTTGGCCAAAACCAATCAATTCAGATGCAGTCAAGCGCTACTATTTGTAATCTTCATGTTTTCTCAATGATGTAAACTGAACTACGCCTGACCTGATTCCCGTTTAAGAGGGGATACATAGGCATCCCTATGGGTTCGGTCACAATTCAATAAAAATCTATTTTTTCCCCATAATTGGAAACTGGGGAAGGATTTTTAGGAGGACCCTCAAAATTCCGAAGCAAGCGGCAAGCCAGAAGTATTCACCCAGCCAACTGGGGCAGAATTTTGAGGAGGACCCTCAAAATTCCGAAGCAAGTTCAGCCAGCCACGGCACGAGCAGCAGTCAGAGGCATCAAACCAGCAGACTGGGGCAGAATTTTGAGGAGGACCCTCAAAATTCTACAGCAGGAGAGGTTGCAATGTCTCGAACCGTGTCATGTCATCGATTCATCTAAAACTATTTTAGATTATACATTATACTTTTACAAAATCATGCATATTTATCAAAATAGCTTGTTTAGCGAGCGCTACCCCAATGATGCAAACAGTATCGTGATTAAGCCAACGAGCCAATCAGAGCCAGCGGGAATGCAAACTAACCTTCCCCTTACAAAACTCACAATCTTTATTTGGATGCAGGCAAAAAATTACAAAAGCCCCAAAACATATTATACGCTTAAAGGACAGACATCGTTCCTCAAACTCATCGCACACGCCAACATTTATTATCAGCACAAACGATGCTTCACTATCACAATGCTCTACCTCAATTAATGCCAGCTAAGAATTTCTATCGTCTTTCCTTTAAATCTTGCATAAGGCTACTATTCTGCCTTCCGAGACTAAACGTTGTCTCCATCTGCATTTTTATTTCCCGCATTGAATAAGGCTACCATTCTGCCTTCCGAGACTAAACATTGTCTTAATCTGCATTTTATTTCCTGCATTGCATAAGGCTACCATTCTGCCTTCCGATACTAAACGATGTCTCCATATGCATTTTTATTTCCCGCATTGCATAAGGCTACCATTATTCCTTCCGATACTAAGCAATGTCTCCATCTGCATTTTATTTCCCGCATTGCATAAGGCTACCATTCTGCCTTCCGAGACTAAACGTTGTCTCCATCTGCATTTTATTTCCCGCATTGCATTAGGCTACTATTCTGTCTAACGAGACTAAACAATGTCTCTATCTGCATTTTATTTCCTACATTGCATAAGGCTACCATTCTGCCTTCCGAAACTAAGCACTGTCTCTATCTGCATTTTATTTCCCGCATTGCATAAAGATACCATTCTGCCTTCCGAGACTAAGCACTGTCTCCATCTGCATTTTTATTTCCTGCATAAGGCTACCATTCTGCCTTCCGAGACTAAGCATTGTCTCCATCTGCATTTTTATTTCCCGCATTGCATAAGGCTACCATTCTGCCTTCTGGGAGCTAAACGCTGCCTCCTATTTACCTTTTAAAGCAATCATCGTCTCTGTCATTACCTACCTTGTTTCTTTCCGGGCTAAGCTCTGCCCTTTTTAATTCACAAGACTAAGCTCTATCTTGTCAGCATCATACTATTTCACTTCTCATGAGCTGAAATATCCAAAGGCGTCATTGTTCAGAGGAACCATCTTCATGGCCCGAGAACATCATTTCATGGCCCGCGGATCCCTTTTATAACTCTGCATATCATTAGTCAAAGGCATCATGGTTCGGAGGCACCATCTTCATAGCCCGAGAACGTCATTTCATAGCCTGCGAATCCCGCATCAAGCGATTCATGGCCCAGGACATCATGGTCTAAGGACGTCATCCTCAATCGTCCAAAGACAACATTCATAGTCCAATGGGAATCTGCATCATGTTTAAACTACGCAAAATCTATGCTTATTATTCGTTTAAAGGAAATCCGGCTAAGAACAGCAGCCAGGCGGGAGCGGACCGCTCCAGTCCTCCTAACCACCCCGTACGTCATTTTGTTCACCTTACCTTGCACCTTGCGTCCGTCCTTGTAAGACTTCACCGGTATACTTCACCGGTGACTCATGAACTACATACGGCCTGATTCCTGTACAACCAGGGATATGTAGGCAGCTCAGAAGCCAGGGTGCGGCCTAAATCTTTCATACTATTTCCCTCCGGTCAAAATTGACCATCATATCTTTACCCGACAACTCTTTCATCCTTTCCGGGAAAAGAGGGGCAGCTATTGATACCCAACTTTTCTTCAAATTATTTTCAAACTTGTATATATACTTTCAAAATCACTCCTTACAGTAACTGGTATTTTCTTACAGTTTTTCGTATTTTTATCAAATTATTTTCCTGTTTATTTAATACTTTATATTCCATAATTATTCATAAATGATATAATTTCAAATCATTCTCTTACTCAACATGTTATTTATATCCTATTTAATTCCCCTAGGATTTTATTATTTCACAAATTAGCGAATATTGGCATCATTTAGTTAATTTCACCAGTTTTGCAATTATAGCACAAATGTGCATTTATACCATTTTGAAATCAGTGAATGATCATTTATAATTTTTATATCTTAGTCAATCGCCTTAATTTCATTTATTTGGTCTCAATTTATTTTTACACAATTATTAGCTATTTTATTAATTAATTATCTTATTTAATTGGGTATTTAACGTTTAGCCCTTTTTATTTAAATTATAACCAGTTTTAAACCCAACCCACCCGACCCAAAACCCCTCAACCAACCCAGCACAAAACAATAACCCGGCCCAACCCCACACTTGATCTGAACCGTTGATCAAATGAGATCAACGGTCCTGATCATGGTTACCATAATTAAACCTAATCACTACCCCCCTCCGACCCCTCATTCTCTCAGATTCACTCTCTCTCTCTCTCTATCTCTCTATATTACGCTCTAAGTTCTCTCTAGAAGCCTCATTTGGTTTCTCTTCTCTGATGGGGTCCAGCCATCTTCTTCGACTGGTTCTCACACCAGAAACCATGGCTCCTCATCATCTCATGGCTATTTGTCCACTTTTCACCAGTCCAGTGATGCTCTGGGGCTCTCAGGCGAACCTGGAGCGGTCCAACTCATCTCCCATGGTCCCATGCCACTTTCCGGCCTCCCCGGCTGTTTGAGTAACTTTACAACCTGTTCCGGCTTAGGCTGGCGCCGTCTTTGAGGTTCTTCTTACTTCTCTGGGTTCCACGAAACCCTAACCCTATATATTTCGATTTATTCTAGATCTACTTTAGATCTATAGTATTATGAAGCTTTTCTATGTTTTTCCCTAAAAAACTTTCATCTTTAAACGATCTTTCAATTTTTAAAACTAGGGTTTCACAAACCCCTTTCAAATATCAATTTCTTTTACTTCTGCTTTAATTTTATTCTATGTTTTCTTTGTTAATACGTTTTGATTCAAAGCTTCTTATGGAAAATCCTAATTTTTTAGGTTTTTTATTCCGTCTTGTTTGCTATGTTTAGCCAATCTATATATTACTTTTAGGCTCTCTATGTGCTCTATGTTTCTTACTCTAATCCATGGTTAGGGTTCCTAATACACTCTACTGACTTTGTGATGTTTCTTCGAACCTATGATTCTGTATGTTATGTACTGATTTTTCGACTTCTTTCCCTTGATTGTGTGATACTTTCCTTGATCATGTCTAATTCCCTGTGATTTCAATTACAATCGAGATTCCCTCGACTAATTTTCAGAATTAAACCCATACTTTATTTTGTGAATGTGCTATCAGTGTGTACTTTCCTTAATTACGTGTTATGAACTTGTTCTTTATTACACACTCTATTATTTTACTACCCCCGTCATGGTAAGATCACTCTATTTGATTCCTTTCCCTGATTTAACTCTGATTGTCCCGTTTGAACTTGAATCCCTAATTAAAGGGAGTCCAGGCCTTTAATTGACACTGATTGGTTATTATTTCGATAATTATGATAGACTAATTATTCCTTACCTTATTTTCTTTACTCGTTTTCAGAATTATAAACACCCTACTCTCTTTAGCATAAACACACGAAAACTGGTGGTTAAAAAGTTATCTCTCTTACACAAAAGCTCTCTGCTCTGTTACTTCTAGTATTACTTGCTATTGTTTATGTGTTAGCCGGCTACAAGCGCTGACTATTGTGTTATTGCTCTGCTGCTCTCTTGTTCTGTTGCATCTACACACTACTACTCTGATGTCCTTTGCATTACTGCTCTTCATTCTGCATTCATTCTTACTCCTAACTGGTATGTTTCTAGTTTAAGTTTATAGCATCCAACTCAACATGTTTCTGTGTTCAGCATGTCTATTTGCCTATGTGATTCCCCTTTCCCTTTAGTCTAGCATGTCTATTGCTTTCCCTTACATGTTTCCATCATGAATCTGATTGACTCCCAACACTATGAGCATGCACCCCCTAATACTTAGTTATTATGTAAACCCTAATCCTGGACCTAACATGTGACTCTGTTTGACACCCCTCTATCTGATGCTGTTAGATTCCTGGCATGAACATTTTGTGATAACTAGGTCGTGATTGTTTAAACCATATAGCACTAGCCTAAGGACTATTGGTGTGCAAGTCTGCCTCTACTATGTGACTTATTTGTCCCCAGTCCCCCTATCTCTGTTTGTGTTTGCTTCCTAAGCCATGTATGTTCTGGGTTGCTGATTGTCTTGTTTCTTTCTTCTGCAAACCAGTTTTCATAAAACAAACTCTCATGTTGTTCTCTGAAGCTATTTTTTCAAAACAATTATTTCCAAAAGCTACCTTTTTCAAACTCAGCTCTTTTCCCAACTATAGGCACATCTCACTACTCTTAGTTCCAAGTTCTGCCACCCCCCCCCCTTCGTGTGAGCACTGCCTTGGGAACCAATTGAGTACCCATTGAACTTTGACATACAAGGCTGGGCTGGCATTTCACACTGCACTTACTCATTCCTGGCTAGGGTACTTAGGTGTGAGCACTGCCTAGGGGCTTCTGAGATTCTTAGGAACTCTGACGCACCTGGGTTACAAAAGGTCATGGCATATGGCACTGTTGGATCTGAGGATTTGGGCCTACTGTTAGGCCTCCTATAGTGTAACTTCTTAATTTCCTTATTTATAAATTTTATGCAATGTTAGTCTGCAATAATTAATTGTAAAAACAGTTATGGGATGGATAATAAAATGGGCGGGTTATGCATGCTTAGTATAATCATGGGTAGAAACCATGCTATGGGATTTATTTTGTATATGTGTGCAATAGCTACCATGCTTAGGAATAATTTCCATGTATGCATTAGAAAATATGTTTTAGGCCCATTTATCTCAGCATCTTTACCATACTCATGCCTCACTTAGAAATCCTGTTCGTAGTTAAATAACTATAAAAAATGGTTGTTATAATGTTACTGTTTCTGCATCTTCACGATCACCATGACTAGAAATCCTGTTTTAGGTTAAAAACATTAATCGTCAATATTTGCATTAGAGATCATGTTACCCTAGGAATTCATTCTCAACATGTTCATATTACCTATGCCAAATTCATGTGTTAAGGACATACTGCTATTTGCGTTGGAAATCATGTGCTAGGTTCAACAACTTAACTACGCTTCTGTATTTCCTGTTTCGAGTCAAAAAGATGTGTTAATAAATAAGTTCCGCCTTAAAATAATAATAGATTCTGATTTCTGAAAACGTTTGTGCATTTAGAAAGGCATACGTAGGTTTGCATCATTCCACACCCTGTATGCATTTAGATATCCTGTTTTGTAGGACACTGCATTCACATTAGTTTAAATACTCACTCCTTTACCATGATTAAGTCTAAACAGGATAACTGGAATTTGTTAAACCCGCCTAGGAAAGACTTAGGCATTAAATTTATTAATACTAGGAAAATAGTCTCTTTGTTTGTTTGGCTAATTCATAGTCTAGAACTGGTAAAATATTTCTTCTGAAACTCAGTAATCATACTGCCCCCATTATTGTATTCTCACTTAGACATTTTGCCTTAGGTTCTGAAATTCAAAAACCTCTTTGTGGTTGAGTCGTGCTAGTTATGTATATTAATTTGTTGAGGGATTCATGAGCCTCATATCTGCTCCTGTGTGTCCCCTATACTTGCAGTCCTAAATATTTTATTTCTCGCTTAGAATTTGTCCTTTAAACCTAGGGGTTCTGCCTAGTACCTACCCTTTAGGATAGTAGTCCTAATTTCCTTCAGGACTGAAAAGATGGGACGGGTAATAGCACTCAATAGAACCGTGACCAAAACACGTTTTAATTACCTTCACGGGATGGGAAGGGTAGAATACGGATATGATGACCGGTGCACTAATACCACGTGTAGCCCCTCTTCGAGGAGTGATTACCGGGTATTGCATTAATGTGATTCGTATACTTTAAACCTGGGATATTTTCTTAAATGTGTCCTTCTAGTTTATTTTAAACTTCAATAAAACTCCATTACTTGTTTGAAATCCCCTCTTATGTGAGCCTTGCTTGTTATTTGCTTATTGTTTGAATTCACGAAATCATTTTTCCGGGACCCACAGTTGTGGATCCTGAGGGGTGTCTAACACCTTCCCCTTAGGATAACTTCAAGCCCTTAATCAATCTCTGGTAATGCAAACTAGTTCATGAGTTAACTACTCAGGTGCCCTAACGCACCATAAAATCGCTAGGTGGCGACTTTCCCTTAACTTCTTCCTTCCAAAGGAGTTTGTCCCAAAAATATCGAGAACCCGATCACCACGAGGAGAGAAAGGGGGGCGCGACACCGGGTAGTGTTGACCTGTTTCCGATATCAGGACAGCTCCAATGCCGACTCTTTTGAAATTGGTTGCTCTGTCGAAGAACATTCTCTACCCATCATAGGATTCTACAATGCCTTCCCCTATGAATGACACTTCTTCATCGGGAAAATACATTTTCAGGGGTTCGTATTCTCCTCCCACAGGATTATCGGCAAGATGATCTGCCAGTGCTTGCCCCTTGACTGCTTTATGAGTCACATAGACAATGTCGAACTCACTCAACAGGATTTTCCATTTGGCTAGTTTGCCAGTGGGCATGGGCTTCTGAAAGATATATTTCAAGGGATCCATCCTTGATATGAGATACGTTGTGTAGGCACAGAAGTAATGCCTCAGCTTTTGGGCTACCCAGGTTAGAGCACAGTAGGTACGTTCCAATAGAGAATATCGTGCCTCATGTGGAGTGAACTTCTTACTCGGATAATAAATAGTTTGTTCCTTTCTTCCTATCTCGTTGTGCTGCCCCAAAATGCAGCCAAAAGCTCCATCTAATACCGCAAGGTAAAGTAGCAAGGGTCTACCTGGCTCTGGCGGGACCAAGACTGGTGATGTTGACAAGTATTCTTTGATTCTATTGAAAGCTTTCTGACAATCATCGCTCCATCCGGTCGCAACATCTTTCTTCAGCATCTTGAATATTGGTTCACATTAAGGGTGTCTAACGGGTGGGCCGGGCCGGGCCGGTTACATTTTTTTTTGAACCTGACGGGTTGCGGTTACGGGTTCTTACCGGTTAATTGTTAACGGGTTTAACGGGTTGGGGCTTATCCGGGTAAAAATGAACCCGTGCGGGTAGGGGTACTGCCGGGCCGGGCCGGGCCGGGTTAACAGTAAAAAAAAAAAATTATTTTTTTTTGTATTTGTTAGAACTATCGTAAAAATATAAACAAAAAAATAAACTTATAAAAATAGTGTTTGAATAAAGGATACAAATACTTTAAAATTCTTATATTTGAATATATCATTAAGAATTTACTTATAATTTGCAAGTTCAAAACTTCAAACTTGCAAATTAAAGTTTACATTTAATACTTCAAATTAAAGTTTAAACTTGTATTTATACGTCTAATAATATTAAAATAACAAACTAAAACATTAAGCATAAATGCATAATACGTCTAATAATATTTTTTTTTTTTTTAAAAAAAAAAAAAATTAGCCGTTAAAACCGGGCCGGGCCGGGCCGGTTTAACCGGTAAGTGCACTGTTCACTTTGACCGGGTTGGACCGGTCCGGTTACCCGTTTCAAAATAATTAAACGGACCAACCCCCTCTAACCCCCCTACCCAGCCCACCCGGCCCCCTATGAACCGGGCCGGTCCGGTTCCGGTTTTAACCGGTCTGGGCCGGGCCGGTTATGAGTCAACCCGGCCCGTTTGCCACCCTTAGTTCACATATAACCGTGGACTGGGCTATTAATCGGCTGATGTAGTTAAGGTGTCCCAGGAAACTCATCACATCTTTCTTGTTCTTTGGCGGTGGAAATTCTTGGATGGATTTGACCTTTGATGGATCCAGTTCTATTCCTCGGCGGCTGACAATGAACCCAAGAAATTTCCCAACAGGAACTCCGAACGCACACTTTGCGGGGTTTAACTTCAAGTTGTACTTTCGCAGCCTGTCGAAGAATTTTCTCAAATCTGTTGTATATTCGGTTGGATCTCTTGGACTTGATGATGACATCATCCACATACACCTCAATTTCTTTATGTATCCTATCATGGAAGATAGCGGTCATAGCTCTCATATAGGTGGCCCCAACATTCTTTAAGCCGAATGGCATCATCTTATAACAGTAGACCCCCCACAGCATAATGAAAGCTGTTTTCTCAGCGTCTTCCTCGTCCATCCAATTCTGGTGGTAACCAGCAAAACAATCCATGAACGATTGAAGTTCATGCTTTGCACAATTGTCAATCAAGATGTGTATGTTCGGGAGAGGAAAATCATCCTTCGGACTGGCCCGGTTGAGATCCCGGTAGTTGACACAAACTCTGAACTTTCCATCTTTCTTGGGTACTAGCACGATCTTGGCTAACCATGTCGGATATTCAACTACCCTGAGAACCTTGGTGTTGATTTTCTTGGTAACTTCCTCTTTTATNTCATGTCATCGCACGACCATGAAAATATATCTTCATACTCTTTCAAGAATTGTGTGTATTCCACTTTCTCTGATGGCGATAGATGAATGCTGATACGAGTTTCCTTGACAGTTTCTGAATCTCCCAGGTTGACTATCTTGGTTTCGTCCAAATTGGACTTAGGTCTATTTTCAAAATACTCAACTTCTATGATAATTTAATCGGGTATGGTATCTTCTTCCTCTGAATCACTGTCCTTTTGTTGCGTTGTCTCATTGCATGTCACAATCATTGGTTCATCAAGACAGGAAATAGTAATGCCCGGGACTCGTCGGGCCCTGGATGGTCTGACAGTCCAATTCTTGAGAAACGATCCCTTGCTCACAGTTTGGATGGTAGGGCCTTCCTCTTCCTCCTCCTCAACAATAACACAACAGACCATGTCACCATCTTCCAGGAATAAATCTTTCAAAGCTGCTAGAGTTTCTTTTTCTTCTGACCCACATATGATATCGGCTTGCCGAAAAGTTTGCTCCAAATGTGGTATAGGATGTTCCAATGGAGAGTAGGGACCGCGCCATGGTGGCGACCAGTCTTCGTACTCCTGCCAAGTGTATTTGTATCCCAGCTCAAAAGTGGTGCCATGGTGCTTCAACTGTATTGGTTTGGAAATCCCCTGAAGATTTTTCCCGAGTCCTCTGCCAGGATCGTATCCACTCCAGTTCAGTATGCTTTCGATCTTACTGTCCCACCATTTGTCTTTATCCACTGCGTTGACCCGTTCAATATGGTGGTAGATTTCTCCGCCCAGCCTTCTTCTACTTTCAATCACCGGGATGGTCAGGCGACCATAGATAGGATTGCTTCCGTCTCCATGGATGATCACTTCCTGGTGTTTCCATTCAAATTTTACCACCTGATGCAATGTTGATGCTACAGCCCCAACGGCATGTATCCATGGGCGTCCCAACAACAGATTATAGGATGTTGATTATAGGATGTTGATATGTCTATCACCTGAAATTCAGTTTTGAACCATGTAGGTCCCATCTGCTGACAAAGACTGATTTCGCCGATGGTAGACCTCTGAGAACCATCGAAAGCCTTTACATTCATAGATCCTTATTTGATCTCGTGCAATCCCTTGCCCAATTTCTTGAGTGTTGTCAGCGGACAGATGTTGAGGCTGGATCCACCATCGATCAGAATCCTGGTGATGAAGTAGTCCTCACATTGCACAGTGATGTGTAGTGCTTTGTTATGACTTAGCCCTTCAGGAGGCAGCTCGTCCTCATGGAAAGTGATCTGGTGACTCTCCAGTACTTGACCTACCATATTGGCTATTTCTCCACTAGTTATGTCATTTGGCACATATGCTTCGTTTAGCACTTTCATCAAAGCATTCATGTGTGTCTCTGAATTCTGCAGCAATGACAGAATGGATATCTGGGCTGTAGTTTTGTTCAGCTGATCGATGACTGAGCATTCCCTAGCCTGCACCTTTCTCCAAAGATCATCTGGGCATGTCTCAATGACGGGTGGCCTATTGGAAGCATTCTTTCTAGACTCTACCAAGTGATCAGGTGTATAGACCCTGTCGGTCCTTGTCATCCCTTGTGCAGCACCAGCTTCTTCCATATTGACTTTACTTTTCCTTCTTGCTTCAGACGTGTAATCCCAAGGTACAATCTTGTCATTGAAAGGTGGCGTGGTTGACACTGTAACTGTGATTGGTGTAGCTACTTTTACTTCAAATGGATTGTGTGCCTTAGCAGGCGGCATAATATCCACCTCGAACGGCAAATGTGTGTTTGAAGGTGGTGTCATTTCAAACTTGAATGGGAGAGACGCAGTTACCTCGACGTCTCCGGATGGCTGATCTGTACTATGATGGGATTAAGAGTGAATTTTGGCTTCTTTGGGTCATCACCTTCTATGATTAACCCGATCGACCCCTCTGGGTCGCAATCATCTTCTATCTCTATCGTTGACACCCCTATGGTCTGGAAGCGGATTGTTGCGAACATTGGGAGCAAATTATTTTTCCTGAATAACCTTATCATCGTTCATAGACTGGATCTTATCCTTCAATGAGCGATATCCATCAATTGTATGCCCCTTCATGCCGGAATGGTATGCACAGGTCTTGCTTGGATTGACCCATTGAGATGGATTTCTAGGGGTTATAGCAGGGATAGGAGTGGCACAACCAGCAGCTTTTAATCTTTCATACAACTGGTTGATAGGTTCAACAATGGCAGTGTATTGTTTAAGAGGTCTGCGATCAAAGTTAGGTCGAGGTCTCGGCAAATTTTGGCTAGCAGGGGGTGACTAGAAGTGAGATGGCTGAGAGTTGTAGGTATGATAAACAGGAGCTGGTTGGGAGTATCTGGGGGAAGTAGGTTGATATGTAGGCGGTGGAGATGGATGATATGTTAATGGAGGTGCTGACTGATAGGTGGGCGAGGGCGCTTGATAGGTGAGTGGGGAAGTTCTGTATACCAACGGGGATTTGGATCCCTGTGCAACCATTACCGTTCCTGCATCTTTCTTTTTGGATATACCACCATACTGCAAGTCTTTGTTGGTGGTCGTAGGGCCTCAAAGTTAGTCACCATTCTACTCTTGATACCTTCTTCAATTCTCTCATCCAGCTTGATGATGTCAGAGAATTTGTGGTTTTCAATCACCATTAACCTCTCATAATACTTCAGGTCTTGTGCTCGGATGAAGAATTTGTTCATTTGTTCTTCCTCTAGGGCAGGCCTGACCTTGGCTGCTTCAGATCTCCAGCGAGCGGCATACTCACAAAAAGTTTCGGTGGGCTTCTTCTTAAGGTTCTGGATGTAGAACACGCCTGGTGCATTCTCTGTATTGAACCTGAATCGGTCCATGAATTCTGATGCCATACTTACCCAGTCGGACCACTTCTTAGGGTTTTGGCTGATGTACCAAGATAAAGCATCTCCTGTGAGGCTCCTCATGAACAATTTCATGTGAATCTTCTCGTCTCTTCCTACTCCAACCAATTTATCACAATAAGTCCTCAGATGGACCCTGGGATCACCTGTAGCATCGAACATTTCGAACTTAGGAGGTTTGTAACCCTCCGATAGTTCAACATCGGGATGTATGCATAGATATTCGTAGTTCAACCCTTCGACTCCCTTGCTTCCTTCAACGCCCTGAACTCGACTAGTCAGCTTCTTGAGTTCCTCGGCCAAATTCTTAATGAGCATATCCTTCTCATTGGATTCAGGTGTGTAAGCAATGTGTTGGGTGGAGTGAGGTAGAGTCCCCACGTATATGGGGTTGTTTCGATGATATGGTGTTTGAGAATAGAGGTGGTCACTTGTGGAGTCTTGTGGTTCAGGAATAATTAGCGGGGTATTTATTGGAGCGTGGAAAGTGTTGTGCTAGTGCTGTGGTGGGATAATTTGTTTTTTCGGTGGAGTTGTATGATGATGAGTTGTGGGAGGGTTCTGTTTGTTTGGGGTGTTCTGAGGAGGTATGGGATTTTGAATGACATCTGGGATACTGAGTGAGAAGGATAAATTTGCCAAGTACCGGACATGCTCAAGCTTCCCTTGATTGTCAAAAGATTATGTTCGTTCCACTAGCGTTGTGTTTTCTTGTCTGATGTTGCCCAAATCTTCCATTTTGCCTTTGCCTTTGCCTTTAAGTGGACTAGGAGGAGGAGGAGGTGGAGGGACCCTGGATCTTGTGTGATATGATGATGATGCCAGAATGCACGAACTAACCTTTGGGGAGGGGAATAATCAAAAGAAAGAAATCAAAAGCAAGAACAAAAGGTAGCCAAGTCAGTGAGGATCATGAGAAAATATTACAGTATTTAAACACATAGTGCAGGAATAAAATCGTGTCCTAACTTGGGAGCCTCGTTGTGCCCGAGGTAGGCCTAGCGACAAGTTGATTTTGGAGAACTTAGATGCAAAATGCCTAATTTCATTAATGTAAAATAGACGAGTCCAAAACTACACTAAAATAATGAGCAGGAAATAAAGTCACTAATGGCACTTGGAATTATTACATTGGTAAAAGCAATGAAAAGGAAACCTAGACTACTTAGGCCCTGAAGGACCTTCCCCAGGCTTGGTCTTCTTGGTTCTGTCAATCAGGTTCCCCAGGTCATGCATGCACAACAGCAGGTATACCCTTGCTAGATGTCCTCCTTCGTTTCCCTCAACATTCTGGCAGTCGACGACCTTTTTCTTGTCTTTGCTTCTAGCTCCATCAAACCCTGCTCCATATATTCCAACCTTCCACTAGATTTTATGGCCTTTTCTTTCCACTCATGGATCAGCTCCATATTAGTCTTGTGTTGCTCCAGATGCTCGGCATCAGACTCACGAAGCCTTTTGCGCAGATTATTGTATTTCACCTAAGCCTCAGCCGCTTTGTTTATGACCCTGTTTCTGCTGATACCTAGATCAACTATCCCTGTTATGCTGTCTTCCAACTATGATAGGTAGAAGCATATATGTCGGGCTCGATGGTGTCCCTTTCTACAATAACCTTGAGATGCCATAGATGTTGAGCTTCACATTTGTACGGGATATCGTCATCCTGAAAATCTGCCCTGTAATGACTCATTTTGGAGACTTGCGGTATAACTTGCTTTCTACCCGCCTGTCTCATGACCCTGATGGGAACATAGGTATATATTCCCCTTAAACCAATCAACATTAGGTGCGGAGAGTCCCTCGATCGGATGATGAATTCGCTGGTAGGGAACTATTCGAACATTCATTGAACCTGGTCCTCGGTCAAATTATCAAAGAGCTGCGCCAATTTTGCAGCATTTTCTGGTTGAGCAAACCTATCAGGGATGTAGGTCATCCTCTTAGGGTGGTGGAAGGCTATATGATCATTCCACACCCTTCGTGGAAATTCCTGACGATATTGGACTCTCTGGAGATGCTCCAATAACCAAACCTATAGTAGCAGGTTGTAACCCTCAAAGTGTTTGGCCCCCTTCTGGCAGTGATCCAAGGCTCGATATGTCTGCTATGATCATAGGGACAATGGTATATGTTTTCCCTTTGATCCCTTCCATTAAGGTTTTGGCTACCATAGCCAGTCTAGTGTGAATCTGGTCTCCTTTGCTTGGAAACACCATCATACCCAGGAAGCAAACGACGAATACAAAAACCCTGTGGTGAATGTGACCCAAGGAAGTAATAGAGAACTCGTCGTTGAAGATACGATAGGATTTGCTATGGCTGTATCGTTCATAGAGATAGTCAAAAGGTATGTAGGACTCTGTCAGGCACTCTAAACCATCGTTCTTCTTCAAACCCATTATTTTCAGGAACCCCCTAGCGGCACGGTTCTCCAGTAACAAAAAACCTGGACTATCCCAAGGTAATCCCGTAAAGCCCCCTATCTCCTCCAAGAGGGGAGTCATTCTATGTTTCCAAAAAGGAACACAGACCTTTCTCTGTCACAGAACATAGTGGATGCTTCGATCAGCATGTTGTTTGGTTGAGTATCCAGTAAAGAGGGAAAGTTCCCGAGGACCCTCTTCACATGGTCTTTGTCACTGGGTGAGAGGTCTTCCCACCAATCCAGCAATAGTGGTGGTATTCTTTGGACCATGCCGAACCTGGGAACTTCATGCCTCATTTTCTACAAAATAGATAGGTTAGACCCTTACCCCCGCCAGACTCGACTATTTATACACTTATGATTAGCATGCATGCATTTAGTTCTCCAAGTAAATGCACAGAACGTGACTACATCCGTTGGGATTATGAAAAAAACCCGGTGGACTTTTGGATAAGGCTGTCTCAAAGGGCTATCATGTGAACGACACATTAACCCGGCTAGGTTTGACCATGATTCATGCACAATATAACAAAGTAAGGTTTCTGTGGGTTTTAGACTGGTACCCTCAAGCGGACAACTTAAGGGGAAAAGGCATAGAACCGTCGACTGCACCGTTGATCGGCTAGTTTTACCGCAAATAAGCCTTTCTGTATTTAGGGCTGATATAAAATGGAAGGGCGCAAACACTCATCAAGCGTTGCTATAGGATTTGTATAGGCATGAGTGGAATATGATGTTGAGCATGATTTATGCAACAATAAATGAGCAGTAAAAGCATGTTGTCATGTATTTGCACGTTATGAAAGCTGTAAATACAACGGTTATAATTGAAAAAGCAGTTACAAAGGAAAACAAAAAGAAACATGCCAGTTTTGATTCTGAAAGGAATAAATACATGAAAGAGATAATCAACTAATGGTACATAAAGGGAGAAAGGGAAAGGTCACAAGTATTAACAAATTAAAGACAAGTTCACAAAGCAATTTGAAATGGTAGAAGCCTAGGATACTCCCCAGCGGAGTCGCCATGATATCGCGCCCCCCTCTTTCCTCCCCTTTCGGATCGGTCAGGGTATTCGACATTGTTGGGACAACTAGTTTCCTCTTGGGAAAAGGGATAAGGAATTGAAGAGTCACCACCTAACGATTTTAAGGTGCGTTAGGGCACCTACTAAAGGTTATTTACAAACACAGATTAAATAAACCAGAGAGAGGGTAAGGGCTTGAAATTACTTCAAGGGGAAGGTGTTAGGCACCCCTCGAAGTCCACAACTGCAGTTCCCGGCCAAACAAGCTTTGTGAATTTAGAAAAGTAGCAAATAGCAATTAAAGTTTAAACAAGTAAAAGATTTTGAAAAGATTCGCTGTCTAAGCACACATATGTGCTAAAGTTAAAAAGATTTAGAGTCTAGGCACACATATAAAGCCTTGAAAGAGTTATGATCTAAACACACATATGTAAGGGAAAGGGGGTCCTAGGTTGTTTATCCTATAGGATCACATCAATGCAATGCCCAATAATCACTCCTTGGAAGAGGGGTGATGCGATACTAAATTCCATAGTCTAGCATGTGATATACCTTACATTTGAAGTGCTTTAATGATAAAAATACACTTTTTA